>PVIC010025526.1:0-25220 GCA_004025085.1 Thryonomys swinderianus
CTCAGCAATCCTCCTGTCTCTGCCTCCCGAGTGCTGGGATGACAGGCGTGAGCCACCACGTCCGGCACTGTGGTATGCGGTGTTGATTGTTGGTGGGCGTGTCTCCTCACCCAGCATTATATGTGGTCACCGGGGATCGAACTCAGGTCCTTGCGCTTGCGAGGCCGGCGCCGGAACCACTGAGCTAACCCTCCAGCCCAAAGTTCAAAATTTTTAATTTGACCTGCAAGGCTGCTACCTCACTACAGCCTGTCACATTATCCTTCCTGGGCCTCTTTCCATTCCTGGGCCACCATGAGTCCTTTCTTTGTTCCTCAAGCCACCGAGCTTCTTTATCAGCCATGTTCCTTATGCTCGAACACTGTCTGCTGTGACCCACACCCACATCATCTGGCTAATTGTCACACGTTCTTCAGGTCCCAGAAGAGGTGTCATTGCCTAGAGAGGGCTCCCCTGGGCTTCGTCTTGGGCTAGGCTACTCCACAACACACTGCAGAACATTCAGTATTTTCCCTTTATTTTTAATTATTGAAACTGGATGGTTAAGTGGGCAATCACTGAATGTTTGCTTCTCACTGCACCCCATACCAGCCCACACATCTCAGGAGGACAGGATACCCAGGGTATTTTGTTCAGTTTTCTGAAGGGATTTGACTTATGTTATTTCTGTTAGTTTCATTATTTAGTGAGGTAGGCACGCTGACCCTTGTTTTATAGATGTGAAAAACTGAAGTTCAGAGATATGCATGACAGAGTCAGATTTGAGCACAGTCTGTCTGCATTTTTAAAGGGCTAGAAGTCCATTTATCAGGACTTTGGATTCTCGGTACCTAAAGTCCTAGTTCTACTACTTACTAATTTTATAATTCCACGTGAATCTCATTTTTATATAGCAATAGTATTACTTATCTGCCTTATAATTTTAGAAAGCTCAAGTGAAATAATAAATATGAAGTGCCTGCCACACTATAAACCACTCTACAAATACAAGTGGGACAGCCAACCGTTTCCATCGCACTCAGCTCTATAATGGCTACTGCTTATCTAGTCTGCCCACTCCCGGCATCTGTTTCTCGAGTAAAACTGTCAGTTTGTAGACAGTGAATCCAGATGTGTCTCTATATTATCTAGAAGAGGCTGTTAGCCTAGGACTTAAATCAACAACAAAAACTTAATTTAGAATGACAACATCGATCTTACCGAGTGAGAACATTTAGCTTTCACATAAATAGGGATAATAAATTATATGCAGGGGAATTATGGTAATCAACCTCCAGTCCTTGCTCACCACAGAATAGAGGAAATGGTTAGTTAAGTATAGTTAATTATTAGCATTAATGGTGAAGGGCTTAGGCATTGCAGTCAAATGGATCTGAGCCCAATTCTCTCAGCTCTGTGCTGACCAACAAGGAGATTTGGGGCAAGTTATTTAATTTCTCTAAGCTTTATTCCTTCACCTAAACTATACCAACCCCTCAGATTGTAATAAGGACTAAAACAAGAATGTAAGTGCCAGCACATGGGAAACCCTTCAAAAATGTAGAGAACTGTTATCATCCCAGGTATTTATTTATTTCTCTCTCGGTCTGCTGATGTCTATGCATCCATGTGTTGCATGTTTCTTGCAAAGCGGCTGGAATGACTTTTCAGGTTTGGATCTTAAATTGTAATGGCTGAGAGCTCTTCCGGTCTGCGTCTGCTCCGAGGGGAGCTCGTTTAAACATAGAAAGGGGTAAAGGGGTGGCCTCTGTGCTCTCCCCACAATGACTCCCACTGGTTTCTTAATATTTTGAGGGAAGCTTTTCAGTTTGTGCAAAGCAGCACATTTTTCTCTCACATTTGAGCACCTACTTATCCTTGTCCATCTATTTTCTTTTTTTTTTTTTGAGACAGGGTCTCGCTTTGTAGTTCAGGCTGGCCCTGAGCTCACTATGTAGCCCAGGCAAGCCTCGAACTCACAGCAATCCTCCGGCCTCTGCCTCCCGAGTGCTGGGATTACAGGTGTGAGCCACCACGCCCGGCACTGTGGTATGTGGCATTGATGGCTGGTGGGCGTGAGTCTCCATGCCCAGCATTGTATGTGGTTACCGGGGATCGAACACAGGACCTTGCACTTGCGAGGCAGGCACCGGAACCACTGAGCTAACCCTCCGGCCCCTTGTCCCTCTATTTTTGAGTGGCACACTAAGGAAGGAAGGATTCTGTTCATTCTCTCTGGCTTTGGACACGATGTGTTATTTAGAGCCATCATAGAAGAGGTCCCACCGTTGCAAGGCTGCTATCACACAGACTACATTCAGTGATTTCATTCACTGTTAATCTTAAAGAAGATCTTCCTGTAATTTTGAGTGAGGAGTTAAAAACTCTAGTCATAGTGTTATATCTTGGTTTGTATGTATGTTTTCTTGTAATTTTACTGGTTTTTTTTAAATGGTACTGAACCCAATGTATGTGTGTATATGTTTACTTAAAACATATTTATTGACCGTATAGTGTTCTCTTCTCTGGAATACAAAGATGAATAAGTCATTTTCCCACAGGCGCTTATAAACCTTTGTGGTGATAGATAAGGGCACATAGTGGAAAGGAGGGAACCAGCAGGGGAAGCAGGAGAGCCCGAGCAGAGTGAGAGTCAGGTGCTGGTGGCAGGTAGGAGAACACGAGGATCGTCAGCTCTCCGCACACAGGTCGAGGCCTGAGTCTTCTCAGTTGAGTTGCGCTGAGTAAGCCTCCTGCCCTCTCTGAACTCGTCTTCTTATGTGAAGACAGAACAATAAGTGCTTATTTAGAAGATTATTGTGAAGATTAACTGAGATAAAATGTATAAAGGGTCAAGAACAGTGCTGAGCTAATTGTAGATTTTAGTCATGAGGAAAGGCAATAAGAAAAGACAAAGATTATCAAAAAAAAATCTCACCAGTACATAATATAGGTTGAGAGGTGAAGCCTTAATGAAAGAGATTGTACCTCTGATTTCTATAAGCATGGTGATGTGAAGCACCGGTCTAGATTAGAAACTCTCCTTTACTGGTAAATTTGAAGTCCTTCCTGCTAAGTGTCTACACCCTCTGACACAGATGGTGACATCCTGTGGTCACTTCCTTCTGCCACTCAGATGTTAGATGGTGGTTTCATGAACTCCCCCCACCCAAGATGGGGCTTATCTGACAGCAACAGAGAAACAGGAAGAACAGTGGTTTCAAGTAAGAGAAGAGACTACATATTTTACAGTAAATAACTCTTTCATTTATATCAATTCCTTGACCAAATGATGAAAACACTGGGGTGTGAAATGATAAGGAAACCAAGATACAACTTTTGAAAAGCAAATAGCCTCCCTGATGTTAAAAGTAAATCACGTTCAATTTGACTAAGTTAGGAAAATGACGTAGATTTAAAAATCAGTCACTGTACAGAAATGAACCCACCTCGTTTATATTAAAACTGCTTGATTTATGGGAAATGCAGGGCTTCTAGGAGGAGATGAGATAATAAGTGACATGATGGTTATTACTTAAGAAATACCACTATGGTCTTTCCTCTGTTTCTAAAAGTATGACTCTCATTAGGAAAGTATAACACTGAGGCTTTGCTGATAGTCATGTGGTTGTATCTGTGCTCATTATGGTGGAAATCATAACAGTGGCTACCATTTTTGATCTTCTGTCTTACATGAGTCATGGTGATTTATCTTTGGGGCTCTGTGGCTTGGGTTCGGAATGTCTGGGCCCTTAGAACTGTCCTCACATTCAGGCTCCAGACTCTAAGCTTCATAAGGTTAAAAGTTGTTTTCTAGATTTTTTTCAGGATTACATTCTACCTAAAATCCAGCAGAGTCCAGTAAATGATGAGTGTTTAATCAATATTTATTGAAATATATAACATACATTATCCTTTTAAATACGACTATCCTGAAAGCCCAGTATTACTAGGTCTAGCTTGTGAACAGTGAAGTTGGCCTGCTTGTTTCAAAGCTGTGTGTAATTAGAAATGTGTTGGAAAGTTGGAAAGATAGGAAACAGTGACTTTAGAGTCACATGATCTCCAAACTTAACATCAGGGAATCAAGGAAATAATTCTGTTCACGAGAAGAACTTTTCATGCTCCCGCAGAGTGGGAGGCAGTAGCTCTGTTGGTCATTTATTTTATTTATTATTATTTTTTTGCTTTTTGGAGACAGGGTCTTGCTCTGTAGTTCAGGCTGGCCCTGAGCTCACTATGGTGCCCAGGCAAGCCGCCGCGAACTCAGCAATCCTACTGTCTCTGCCTCACGAGTGCTGGGGTTACAGGTGTGAGCCACCACGCCCAGCATTGTAGTATGCGGTGTTGATTGTTGGTGGGCCTGTCTCCACGCCCAGCATTCTATGTGGTTACCGGGGATCGAACTCAGGTCCTTTGCGCTTGCGAGGCAGGCGCCGGAACCACTGAGCTAACCCTCCGGCCCCTGTTGGCCATTTATTAAAGAAGGGGCTCCAATCCATTTTATGAGGAGAGGGTAACCAATTAGGGATGTCTGAAGAACACTTAGAGGAGATGAGCCTTCAGAGAGCCAGGGCTCACTCAGCCAAGAGACTGTCTGGTCCTGTGTAGGCCTGAAGGACAGAACACAATGTGAGTTTTAGGGAAACCAGTTCTGGCTGGATACAGGGAAGGGCATTTTAATCCTTGCTGCTGTTTAGAAATAGAATCAATCATCTTGAGACATTAAATCGTGTTTTTGGAGGTGTCCATGGAAGAACCACATGATCACTTGATGAAGATACTGTCAAAGGAATTTAAAGACGGGCTCAGAAGAGAGAGGCATTATGTGAACTAAGTATCTCCTTTATGTCTACTAGAATCTGTGATCCTATGTTTGCAACTCATGAAGATGGCATACAAGAATGAATATAATTTGACAAAAACAAACGGAAAGTTCAGGACAGATTGTGTTCACCTAAAAATGCCCTAGGACAGGATCTCTGTCTATGTAACACAGCAGTTTATCCCGGGGCCTGGCATACAGTACATCTTTATTAACATGAATTAAAGTGAAATCTGTGACGTATTGAGAATTTATGCTCTGAGTACCTTCTTCCTAAGAAGTCACAGAGGGCAATAGGAATGACCATAAACCAGTTCAGTCTTCCTTTTCCCTTATCCTTAGTAGAGAAGTTTGGTGTACAGGGAAATATTTCCATTTACTTGTGGTTTAAATGTTAGACTTGTATAGTCTTTTCCTCTGGACAAGTGCCTCACTGTGTACTTTGCTCTTAACCTCACTAGTTTAGAAGCTGTCAGGATAAACTATGCAAAATCCAACTTGTGGGGTGCTGGAGTGCGAGGACCAGTGGAGGCCTGAGAAACGCTCCACTCTGCGCTTGAGAACATGCAGAACCGAATGAGGGACATAAATTAATAGGCAGAAAACCATAATTCAGACGGGAACTACTCCCGTTTGGGACACTGGAGAAATCCCACAGGGAGAAAATGAGTCTATCCAACACTGTGTCAGACACCCATTTGTTGTTGCTGTTTAAAAATATTTTTACTAGTGCCTATTAATTTTACAGAATATTGAGTTTCAATGTGTATATTTTAATCATATTTACTCCCTTCCTTTTGTCTATTAATAGTCTTTCTCCTACAGTCATGTCATCTTTCTCAGATTCCACATATTAGAAAAAACTTAGGATACCTGTCTTTCTAGATCTTCCCTATTTCTCTTAACCTGATGATATCCAATTTCATCCATTTTCCTACAAATGAATAATTGCATTTTCCTTTGTTGCTGCGAAGAATTCTGTCCATGTTTTTACCCTTGCTAATTATCATCTGGCATTCAAACAGCTGTCCTACTTGGGAGATAGAAGAACATGGCTCTCTCACCTAGTCGCTAGGACTAGGAAAGAGAGAAGTGAACGGCTTTAGGATCATTATAAAGGAGCAGGACTGCGTGTCTATTTGGATGCGGGATGTGAAGGAGACGGAGCGGCACGGACAGCACCTAGATTCCGACGTAAATACCGGGGTAGATGACAGCAGTGTTCAGTGAGATGGGAACGAGCAGGAGGAGGGGCCTCGGGGAAACCGATGAAGTGTGTTTGTGGCTCACGCTCCCAAGGCCCACACACTCAGGAAGATTCCGGCGCTTTGGTTCTTCCCCTGCCTCCCTGCCCATGAGCACAGACCCTTTGCCCAAGAGGGATGGGCAAACGAGGCAGCTTTAAATATGACAGAGCTGCCGGTTGTTTCTTGGTGCTCAGCTAACTCAGCCCTAAATCTCTACTGCTATCTTTCCTAGTTCTAAGACAGTTCCAAAGGCAAACATGGAGATCTGGGACTCACAAACATAAAATTATAAAGAAAAAGGAGAAAATCAGGGAAAGCTTCAAGATTAGAAATCGGTTTTCTGCCAGAGCTTTGCTTTGTTTAATGTACTCGCCCACACTCTCTCTGGTTTGCAAAGTCCTACTGCACGCTTGACTCCTGCGGCCTGTGTCAGTGCCTCCAGCCATTCAAGCCGAATAAACGAAACTAGGAGGAGAATAAAGGAGCTCCCTAAGGACCAGGGGTGGCTGGGAACATCCAGCTGAGTGGCAGACTGAGCGAATGGCAAGATGGGAATCGATATGTAATAGAAGGAACAGAGGTCCCTGTGGGCACTGACCTACCATTCTGATCTTAGCCTCATACAAGTGCTGCAGGCCTGGGAGCAGTGAGCTGACCCCAGCGACAGCCGGTTGGGGTACGGAGAAGAACTGTCATCTAATGGTGTCTGACTAGTGTTGCATAAAGAGTATCCATGTTTTAATAATACAGCAGAAAGAGACAAAGGTGGGAAAAGCAAATGCGAGAAATTAAACCTTTCGCTTTTAAAAAGAATGAATTTTATGGGCCGGAGATTTGGCTCAGTGGTTCCGGCGCCTGCCTCACAAGTGCATTGGTCGAGTTTGATCCCCGGTAACCACATACAATGCTGGATCCCAGCACTCAGGAGGCAGAGGCAGGAGGATTGCTGAGTTCGAGGCTTGTCTGGGCTACATAGTGAGCTCAGGGCCAGCCTGAACTACAACGCGAGACCCTGTCTCAGAAAAAAAAAAAGAATTTTATTTTATTTTCTAGTCACAAAAGCAGCATATGATCATAGTAGAAATTTTAAAAATGCAGGGAAGTGAAATAAACTACTATTTGATAAATATTTACTGAATGCTTCCTGACTGAGGCACAATTTAAGAACTCTAATAATATTAAGACTTAGGTATTTGTATTATTCTCTTTTAATCAGTGACAGAGCAAAAGTTCAGAGAGGTTGAAATTTGCCTTAAAATGGACAGCTGGCAAGTAGTAGAGCATGAGTTTGAACTTAGATCTGTACCCCAATTTTCTCACAATGCTTTGTCTTGATGAGTAAGACTTGTCTCGACCCATCAATATTTATTTTGGTATTTATCTCGATATCAGAGTTGAAGCCACTTCATCAAAGAATCCCAGTTTCCAAATGGAAACACTTCTAAGCAAGAAGATACTACATGAAGGTGTTTCAAAATGTGACCTATGTTTCAAGTCTTGTCCTCTTTCCTGCAATTTTGTCAACTCACTCATTGCAAAAGCGATGTTTTGATTCTTCGCTCTCCTGACAGAACGGAGCGTGACTTCCCTTCTTTCACTTGGCCTGGGGCTTCTTTCTGCTACTGCCCCAGGCTGTGGTCAGCACGTATTGCTTAGTTTCCTCCTGTGTGTTCCTGTTTGAAGTCAAAGGTTTTCATTTTGACACCATGGACATGCCAGGGCCCTAAAGATCATGCCAATAAAGTAAACACTAAAAAATGAACCAAGAGGCTAGATGGGGTGGCACATGGGTTAGGAGGCTCAGGCAAGAAGCTAGTGTCTTAATTACTTGTTGCAGAGACAAAATATTCCACACCCAAAGGTAAATGAGGAAAGATTCATTTAACTCACAGTTTGGACATGTTTCAGTCCATAACTGGCTGACTCCAAGGCAGAGTGGCAGGCGAGTGTTGCAGAGGAGAAACAGTTCACGATCGGCACAAGGTAGCAAAGCGAGCAAAGGACCCTAGCAGCTTTTTCTGTCCGTTTTATATCTAACGAGGCTACCAGGATATCAGTGGACTAATTCAGTAACCTGTCACCCACCCTTAATTCTAGTGTTGCATTATGAATCAATCAGTCACACACTCCAAATTCAGCCACCTCTAAAAAATCCCCAGCTATGATCACATGAGGCTTTGGGAGAACATCTAAACATAGGCCATGAGAGCCAGTCTGGGCAAGATCCCAACTCAAAACTTAAAAAGTTAAAAAAAATGAAAAGGGCTAGGAATGTAAGCTTCGTACTTCTTGGGTTCAATCCCTTGTGTTACACCAAAAGCGAAAGAAGAACCAATAATACACTAACGATCTTACTCCTTTTCTGAGCATCACCACCTCCTACCACAACACACCCAAGCCCATACCCAGTCTTGTTTTCAAGCCAGTTTTATTCTCAGAGCTTTAGATATATTTTCTACTACTAACTGGCCAAAACTCTTTCTAGTAGCTCTCCAATGACTCTTTGTAATACAGAGCTGAGAGTGCGAACCGAGCTGCCTGAACACAATCCTACCTTTATTACTTCTTGTGTGACGCTAGGCAAGTTATTTTCACTTCCTATGCTTAGTTTCCTTGTTTATGAAATGAGGAAATAATATCTACTTATAAGGCTGTTATGAGATCAAATAACTTGTAGCACTAGTACTTACAAAGCTCTTACAGCATGGCCTGGTGTCTTGTAAACATGTAGTTAGTTACAAGGACAATGTTAGTTACAAGGACAAACGGAGAGGTCTAATTATTATGTCACCTCAAGGCCCCGTAGTCAAGATATATTTAAATTATTTTAAAATTCAATGCTTTTCCTATTTTTATTTATTGGTATTACAGAATATTTTTTAATTACATGTGTATAGAAGTTTGCTTAAAAACAATACATTGAATGGGCATTGTTTCTAGGCGTGCCTCGAAACTCTAATAACCATTTATTAGACTCTGTGATGTATATATATATATGTATAGACACACAAACACACATTATTGTTCTTGTTTGTTTTTGCAGTGCTGAGGGTTGAACCTAGGGTCTCACTAGTGCTAGGCTATCCTCTTTCCAAAATAAGCAACCAAACAAAAACAAAAATAAAGTTCATTTGTTTTTGCTAGAAATTTTCTTTAATACTTACTCCTTGGCCTAAAGACACCAAGATTTTGGTTAGAATTCAAATAGTAGAGAGAACGTTGAATGGAAAACATAGAGACCTATACAGATGCTCTTTTATTTATAACAAGGTTACATCCCTAGGTTGAAAAATCATAAACAGAAAATGCATTTAATACCCCTAACTTATGAAACATCATAGGATATCTTGGTCTACCTTAGATATATGTTTACAAGAATTATATTAGCCAATAGTTAGACAAAATTAACACAAAGCCTACTTTATAATAAAGTAGTATCTCATGGGGTGTTTTATAGCCATGACAGGATACAAACACACACACACACACACACACAACAGTAAAATATTGGCAACACAGTATAGTGTAGGGTATCGGTTGCTTACCATCAAGAATGCAAGGCTGGCTGGGAGCTCTGGCTCTGGGAGAGCCATGAGGTTGTACATATTGTACCATGAAACCACTGAGCACCACCTCATGGCCCTTGTACATGTAGAAAGCTTGGGCAAGGACTTTTATCTCAATTTGGTTTGAAAATTCCGTGATTTTCCAAGCAATATGTGCTTTTAAATAGTGAGCAAAGTCAATACAACTGGCTGTTTCCTGAGGTTACCATGTGGATACAGGGAAAAGAGGCAGTAGTCTATGGATTCCATGTGTTTATATTCTTAATAGTGACCTTAATAGTGGCTTGAGAAAACTGATCATGTTAGTAGACTCACACAAGTCAGGTAGAGATGAAGAAAGGAAAGTATGAATTTATAATAATTTACATACTGCATGCGAAATGCGCATACCACACACACTAATACCGTAAGCCCCAGAAGTTATTTAGTAAGGTGATCCCCTTCTTTTTTTTTTTTCTTTTTGAGACAAGGTCTCGCTTTGTAGTTCAGACTGGCTCTGAGCTCATTATGTAGTCCAGGCAAGCCTCGAACTCAGCAATCCTCCTGCCTCTGCCTCCCGAGTGCTGGGATGACAGGCGTGAGCCACCACGCCTGGCACTGTGGTATGTGGTATGTGGTATTGATGGCTGGTGGGTGTGAGTCTCCACGCCCAGCATTGTATGTGGTGACCGGGGATCAAACTCAGGACCTTGTGCTTGCGAGGCAGGCGCCGGAACCACTGAGCTAACCCTCTGGCCCGGTGATCCCCTTCTTGATACAAGAAACTTAAAAAACTAATTTGTAGTGAGAAGGACATTATGAGAGAACCCAAAGTTGTTCTGTAAACAAAACACAATGCTTCATTTTGGCTGCAGTAACCTTAATGTAAAATACCGAATGTTGGAGCTAGTTGGGCCCAAGGTCACTGCAGCCAACGTTTTTATATCTCAGAAGGGAAAATTGTAGCCCACAAAGGGAGACTGACTCTCTGAAGCCCACATCATGGGTTCCTTTTCTCTTCCGTTACGCAGTCCTTTAAAGGTGCTGAACAGGAGTAGAACCCCAGTCTGCACAAAGTGAAATGAACTCCATGAGCTCAAAAGTCTGTCTGGGAAAGTGGATACAAATAAAACCAGTTCTCCTGAGGTGTTGACTAGTACTGCAAGACAGGTGCTGGCAGAGGTTTTATGTAGCAAGGGATTTTAGGCCCCGAGGGCCATCTGCTCTGCTGCAACCATTATACTCCATTGTGGGAGCGCAAAAGTACAAACAAGATGTAAATGATAAGAGCCACTGAATTCCAGGAAAGCTATTTATTGCCATGGAAAATTTCATTTAATATCACGCTCACGTCATGAGATGTTATTCTTCTTTTGATTTTATGAAAAAACCCATTTAAAAATATAAAAGTATTTATTCCTAACTCTATGCGTCTCAAAAATGGAAACAGGCCAAACTGAGTCCACAGCCAGTGGTTTGTTGAAAAGCCTCGTTGGCTAAAGCTAAGTGTGTTGCCTTGATGTGAGCACAAAGGCCTTGTTCAAGCTGAACAGAAGTTCCAAGATATTTCTGCCATTCGTGAAGGTATGATCTAATTATGTATTAGGTCTTTTACTGAGAATTAAAGGAAAAAAATACACGTTTTCAGTGTCATCCTGAAAAACCAGAGCCACAGAGGTAGGCACAATATAAGCAAGAGAACGAAAAGTGTGAAGGTTCCGGGTTCACCCCAAGTCTGTCTTCATTTACAGTTATACCCCAGATGCCTCTGTAATCTTGAGCCAACTTTACTCATTTTTCACATGATAAAGTTTCTTGCAGTTTTGTGTAGTTTAGTATATGTGCTGCCGAAGCGAGCACAGTTTTGTGTAGGTTAAAATGCAGGTTTCTCTGCAGAAGAATTGGCCCTTTCCAAAGTTGCCTCTTAACCATACTTGGAGTCAAATGGCTGCATGGAACTCAGTCCCTCTAAGGTTCAGGTAGCTTGTTTTTTTTTGTTTTTGTGTTTTTGAGACAGGGTCTCACTTTGCAGTTCAGGCTGGCCCTGAGCTCACTATGTAGCCCAGGCAAGCCTTGAACTCAGTAATCCTCCTGTCTCTGCCTCCCGAGTGTTGGGATTACAGGCGTGAGCCACCATGCCCGGCGTTGTGGTATGTGGTATTGATGGCTGGTGGGCGTAAGTCTCCACGCCCAGCACTGTATGTGGTTTCCAGGGATGGAACTCAGGACCTTGCACTTGTGAGGCAGGTGCCGGAACCACTGAGCTAAATCTCCGGCCCTTAGGTAGCTTGTTTTGATAGCATTAAGGTGCCTTGTGTAACCTTGGGGAGCCTGACAACCTTCTCCTATCAGATGTAAGCACATGGGACAATGTCTTGCAAATTTTTTTTATACCTAACTCTTTAAACCAGAGTTTGGCAGTTCAAAACCACAGGCTTTCCCATGGAGTTTCCATGACGAAGAAGTATACGTTCACTCCCCTCATAGAATAGTTTGGGCCTGTTTTGTTACCAGTTCAATTTAGGGAGGTTTGCCTGAAGAAGAGACAAAGAGTTGAGAAATGGCTTGGACCTCTTTATTCTCAGGTGCTGCTCAGCCATACACACTCAAGGGCAGTTCTCAGGTCTCTAGTCCAGTCCTCTGCCAGCCTCTGTACACACGATAGTGGCTCCCCGCCAATACTGAACCTTATATAGAGCAAGTGGTTACGTAAGTTATTCACATACAGATGGAGAGATGTGTCTGTGCTGGAGTTTTGTTGACTCACTGCCTCCAGGATGTCCTTCTTCATAACTGAGTCATGGCAACCGTGGGCTTACCCATTTTCTCACGGTGCCTCAGTTTCCTTACTCATAAAGAGACGTGATAATGTCACCTACATCACAGGATATTAAAGATCACATATGAAATAGCACTTTGTAAACCACAAAACACTACATGAATGATCTTATAACTAACTTCCTATCACTCACTTCCATCTCTATCATCCCTATAACTTGACAGACCATTTTATCTCCCTGGGCTCATTTTCTTTCAAAGGCTAGTCAGGTAAACTTAATGACCAATAAGTTCCCTTCCTTTCTATCCCTGTGACCCTGTGCGATGTTATAAAAGGAATTTTTCACTAAATGTGGAACAATTTTGCAACACGGTTTACTGAAGCCCGGGAACCCAGAAGCCATGTATAGAAAACCAACAGCAACCAAAAAATGAAGACTAGAAGAGAATTTTGGCTTGGATAGGGAAAATATACCTGAGCCTTCCTCATTAATTATCCCTGATGATATGCTTACTTCTAAAAAACTCCAAATGCATATTCTTGGCAGAGTCTATATTTTTTTATGTGTAGAAAGCTGAGTTTGAGAATCTTATCAACTTTCTCTATCAGAATCAACTAATACTCAGAAATGCTTTCAAAAGTATCTATCTAGCAGTTTTTGAGAAGGACCTCACTTAGATGTTTCAGTAAGGAATATACATTGCTATACCATGCCTCTCCACCTTAACCTCTTTCGCAAGTGTTGGCTTCAGCAAACCAAACTGAGCCATTTTCATAATACCAAAGTCCTCCATAGATTCTCCCCTCTCTGTCTCATTTTCCACTTTCATAAAGATACCCTTTATGTATGTGAGTCAGTATGTAAGTCTTTTGACTCTTAAACAACATGCTATCACCCCCTCTAAGAACAATGATCTTTTCTTAAAAATTGAGCCAGAATGGAACGGAACTGTGCGTAAGACTTGACTGGCAAACAAGGGGCAGGTAAGGCAAATGGAGAGATTAGAGAGACCTGTCTTTCCTCCTCCTCCACACTGCTGATCTAAGAGGCTTATAAAGGGTAACGGATGTCCACACCTAGGTCTTATTCCCATGGCTCTTCAAGAAAGGAGAATTGATCTTGGAGAGACAGCTGGTGTGTCAGACACCTCTGATGTTCTGGGGTAGGCTTAGGCCTGTAAAGGTAAACAAATTGGGAGCCCTATGTTTTTCTTGCTGTTTACATATGATGATCCCACAGAGATAAATTAGTTTACAAAAGAAGACACAGCTATCCTCAAAAAAAAAAAAAAAAAAAAAAAGCCGGGCGTGGTGGCTCAGGCCTGTCATCCCAGCACTCGGGAGGCAGAGGCAGGAGGATTGCTGAGTTCCAGGCTTGCCTGGGCTACATAGTGGGCTTAGGGTCAGCCTGAACTACAAAGCAAGACCCTGTCTCAGAAAAAAAAAAAAAAAAAGAAGACACAGCTGATCACATATCTCAATTTCTAACAATTACAAAAGCCTAATATATACTTTTTGAAGTATTTCAATATTCAATAATATAAAAAATAGGAATGTCTCAATTAAATATCTTGTACCAGCCTTAACTATTTCTGAAATGACTACTTATAATCCTTTTAGGACTCTAAGCTTCATTTATTCAAACTTTCCTGTCTCCTCTTAAGACCTTTCCCCCAGACGTTCTTCCTACTCTGTACTGCATGGTTCAATTCAAGTCCCATTTCAAGTACCTTTGTTTTGGCAGCATCAGAGATCAAACTCGGGACCTTGTATTTCCCAGGCAGGTGCCAGGACCACTGAGCTATACCCCTGGCCCTCAAGTACTGTCTTTTTTTTTTTTGAGACAGGGTCTCGCTTTGTAGTCCAGGCTGGCTCTGAGCTCACTATGTAGCCCAGGCAAGCCTCGAACTCAGCAATCCTCCTGTCTCTGCCTCCTGAGTGCTGGGATGACAGGCCTGAGCCACCACGCCCGGCTCAAGTACTGTCTTTTTAATAAAGACTTTCCTTATTTATTTGGCTCTTGTAGTTACTTTTATGAGTTTATGTTTTGCCTTGCTAATGACAGTATACATTTGAAGTCTTTGGACTAATTTTGACACTTCCTCATATCCCTAATGGTGCCTGGTTTAGGTCCTTCCACATAGTAGACATCAAAAACAAAACAAGAAGTGTGTTCATCATTTACATAAACAGTACACATTATCCAAAATCCTTATTATAAATGTGTGTATAAATCCTTATTATAAATTATGGTGTGAATTATAATTCACACTATTTAGACATTAGAACCACAACAAAATTGTTAGCATGAGTTTCAATTAAAAACGAACAGTAAACCTCTAGATTTCTTGTGTTTGTCACATTCCAACTAAGTTTTGCACCTTCTGCAAGTTTTTACAAGCAGTTGAATCTCTGTTCAGAATAATAAGCTTGAGACATGGTAAAGTCTTCAATCAGCAAGAAAGATTCAATTATATTTAAAGTGTGTGCTTTCCAAAGGGGGAAACAAAGATTAAAATTTTGACAAGATTTTTAATAAGGTTTAAGCTAAAATATTTTCCTGAAGAAATATTACATGTACAGGACATGGAACTACTGGATACCTCGTTCTTATCCTGTTTCATGAGTACTTTGCTATAATTCCTTATTTCCCCAAAGAATTAAGAGGGAGGAAGCTGGGAAATGGGAAGTGGAAGTGCTATGCCTGTAACATCTTGTAGACACAATCTCACGCAGGCTAACCAGCAGCCCTGCTGTATACCACATTCACCTAACTTGCAAATGACAAAATGGCTGTTGAGTTAAGAAACTGCTCCCAAAGAACAGAACCGAAACCTGAATCTAAACCTTCGTCTTTTTGGTTTCATAGCTTATACTTTTCTGACTAAATCATTCTGCCCTTCAAAGTGTTTTCACATTTCAAATAGTAGAAAAAATATGTTGGATTTTTAAAAAATCTTTTAGGGCCGGAGGGTTAGCTCAGCGGTTCCAGCTCCTGCCTCGCAAGCGCAAGGTCCTGAGTTCGATCCGGTAACTACATACAATGCTGGACGTGGAGACTCACGCCCACCAGCCATCAATACCACATACCACAGTGCTGGGCCTGGTGGCTCACGCCTGTCATCCCAGCACTCGGGAGGCAGAGACAGGAAGACTGCTGAGTTTGAGGCTTGTCTGGACTACATAGTGAGCTCAGGGCCAGCCTGAACTACAAAGTGAGACCCTGTCTCAAAAAAAAAAAAATCTTTTAAATAGACATGCAGTGTGATGTAAGGAAACAAAAAATACCGGACTAAGTGATAGAAGCCATGGTTTCTATATTGCCATGATCCATCTAGCTACAGAACTACAAGTCACTCTGTGAGATGAATCGACCTAGTCTCTTCCCCTTATATGTAAGGAAATGCATTTTGTTTTGTTGAGACTAAGTCTCTCTTTGTAATACAGGCTGGCTCTGGACTCATTATCTATCCCAGGCTGGCCTTGAACTCGCAGGGTCCCTCCTGCCCTCAGCTTCCCGAATGCTAGGATTATAGGCGTATACCACCATGCCTGCTTATGAGAAGACTTTGACACCCAGGTGAAACTATCTGCCTCTAGTCACACAGAAACAGAATTCTTGTTCTGCAAACCTATCTAGGGCTCCTATCATTGGATCATGTCTTTCCTGCTGGCCTCAGTCTTATGTATAAAACACCTCCCAGACAAGTCAACCCACTTAGGGTGTTTGAATATAGAGAATAAACGCGTTGTGGTGTTTAAATATAGAGAATTTCTTAGTATATGATTGCACAGTGTGAGAAGTCGTACAGATATGATGAGAGAAAGGCCATAGAGCCTCTGAGTATTCATGAGTATATATATGTGTACATGTGTATCTAAGGGTGGTACTTGGGAAAGGATGGAGATCTTAGGGAGAAATCGAAGCCTGGAACTGTCCTAGGTCTCAGTAACTTCCTAGCACCAGATAAGTTCCTTTTCAGTGATTCCCCAGATATTTTTCATTTCTGAGCTTCTAAGTGAGTTTCTGTTCCTTGTAACCAAAATACTAAATAGAAAACTAAGAAAAATATTTTTTATCTAAATTAATTCTTTTTGTTGTTGTTTTGTTTTTATTTGTATATATCTATGTTTGCAGTACACAACAATTATATTCTTTGTGGGGAGTTAGTACGTGTAAAAACACATCTTAACTCTCATTTTTTCATGCCTTTCCCTCTTTTTCCTCTCTCTTCCATCTCTTGGTCCCTTTCCCTTTCGGAAGAGATCTATCTTTCTTCTTTCTACAGCATTAAATGATGTTTTGGGATGGTGTATATACACTTAAATCATATGAATATCCTGGATGATATATATTTCACCTCCAAAGAACATTCATTTCTGAGCAACTCTCTAACCTTACTTCTCTGCCAGAATAACTATTATGAATATAAATTTTAAAAAGGCAGATGTTTCACAGCACTTGAGGTTACACTCAGCAAGAATGTGATAGGGCTGCCCCTTTTTCTATATCATTGCACTTGGAAACTATCTACTTCCTGCAGGTATATTCTTTTCCCTGAATCATCAGGGAAGCATTCTGTTCAGCAGTGGATGGAGTTTCATGAAAACATCTCTCTACCTGTGGGGGAAAAAAAAGACTTTCTTTTTTTTTTTTTTTTTTTTTTGAGACAGGGTCTCGCTTTGTAGTTCAGGCTGGCTCTGAGCTCACTATGTAGGCCAGGCAAGCCTTGAACTCAGCAATCCTCCTGTCTCTGCCTCCCGAGTGCTGGGATGACAGGCGTGAGCCACCAGGCCCGGCAAAAAAAGACTTTCTTATATCACCCTCGAAGTCAAGGTACTATATTGCAATGGAGTGTAGCTAGAAAGACATGAGGAATATTTACCAAAGTATTTTCCTTAGAAACACAGCCCTGTGAGATGCTGACAAAAGGTTCCAAAGTCTAATATATTTGGGAAATGTTCCCTTCTGTATCTGCTTCTCCTAGTCATAGTGCATGTGAACATGTTAAAATGTATACACCAAATTTCAAAATGTGAAGATCCTTGGAGTTTGGCTCTGGAGCTTTGCCTTAGCTCCTTCTTATACTGTCCTTAGGTAACCTCACCCACTTTCCTGATTCCAAACACCATGGATATGCTTATGTTTTTCCTACTTTATATCTTTTTTTAAAGTTTTTTTGAGACAAGGTCTCTCTTTGTAGTTCAGGCTGGCCCTGAGCTCACTATGTAGCCCAGGCAAGCCTGGAACTCAGCAATCCTCCTGCCTCTGCCTCCCGAGTACTGGGATGACAGGCGTGAGCCACCACGCCCAGCATTGTATGTGGTTACCAGGGATTGAACTCAGGACCTTGCGCTTGCGAGGCAGGCGCCGGAACCACTGAGCCAAATCTCCAGCCCTCCCACTTATTTCTTAAAACATCACCCCTGGAGATCTTCAGGGTCCATAGAACTACTTGAAACGACCTTGTTTGTTTGCTCTCCTTTTTTTTTTTGCTGAAATTATAAGGCAGGGCAGGGTAAGAATTTTATCTATCATGTTCCTTTGCCACCAGTTTCCTCAGTTCCTGTCACATTACAGATGCTCAGTAAAGACTTGTTGAATGCTTGAAAATGCTCTAGAATTATGCAAGGGGAAAATTCTTGAAACAGTTTATCCCATATTACCCAAATTTATTTAACCAGAAAATCCTATGCGA
Organism: Thryonomys swinderianus; assembly: GCA_004025085.1. Classification (NCBI taxonomy): domain Eukaryota; kingdom Metazoa; phylum Chordata; class Mammalia; order Rodentia; family Thryonomyidae; genus Thryonomys; species Thryonomys swinderianus. The sequence goes on from PVIC010025526.1 coordinate 18,075, forward strand.
AGAATCATGTTATATCCCCAGAATCATTTTCTTGAATACATTGTAGTTTATGCTGGCTTAATTTCAGTATTTAGAAAGGCTGATTTTTTTTTTTTTTTTGGAGACAGGGTCTTGCTTTTTGTAGTTCAGGCTGGCCCTGAGCTCACTATGTAGCCTAGGCAAGCGTCGAACTCAGCACTCCTCCTGTCTCTGCCTCCCGAGTGCTGGGACTACAGGCGTGAGCCAACACGCCTGGCACTGTGGTATGTGGTATTGATGGCTGGTGGGTGTGAGTCTCCACGCCCAGCATTGTACGTGGTTACCGGGGATCGAACTCAGGACCTTGCGTGGCAGGCGCCTGAACCACTGAGCTAACCCTCCGGCCCCTAGAAAGGCTGATATTTAAAAACCAGTGGCTCTTGAAAATTTCTTGTAATGCAATATTTTGACAGTTCCTTGTGAGTCTGGGGATATTTTTATTAGGAGTTATAAAAGTAAAATCTTAGGTGTTTTTTTTTCTTTTCAATATGAGTTAAAATGTTGAGAGAGTGGCTCAAGATCATAGAGGCAGACGTGGATGAGGTGTTAGCGGGAGAGGAGTTGAAACAGGATGTAGCCAAATTAAGGGTTGCCTCAGGGTAAACGAGCTCTCTGCCCGGGAAAGATTTCCTGCTTTAAATGGAAATTTTAGAAACAGAAACCTGCAGTTGAAAGCTTGGCTATTTTTATACTGTGTATGTTTTCTGTAATTACTTCTTTTCTGTTTTCCCTCATGTTTAGTAAAGCTATTCTTGAAAATACTGCCTCTCTCAGTTATGCAAATTTGCCAAGGGAAAATATTTTTGTCCAGATTGAAGTTTTTAAAGGAGACCCACACAGCCTTGGGGGAGGGGTAAACAGGTGACATGGTAACACAGAGAATCCGGAAGGGCACCTAAAATAGAGATGAAAGTTGCGCCACAGAGTTAGAGCGAACAGACTAACCTTGTGTAATTTGGAAAGACTGGAGCCTTGAAGCACTGTGTTGTCTTAGTCAAGGCTGATTCTTTACAAAGTCACACATATAATACATTAGGATAATACATCATAAAAGTTAGTTGGTTAGAAATTGCCTAATTGCTTGAAAAGTCCTAAGTAAAATTAGATGAGGAGAATGATTTGAAATGTATACAGAAGTACACGAGAAGTTCTGTGCACATGGCAGAGCATTCTGAGTTTGGACCTCAGTATCTCTCAGTTTGTGATTTCACTAAGTTTCACTGGAGATAACTTGGGAAAGATTCTTACCTTATTCTCAGAGAAATCACTGGGGAGGGATCTCAGTCCTAAAGGTGACTGAAATCCAGAGGAGGAATCCAGATGTAGAGGCTTCAGATTAGGGGTGTTGAGTATTATATTTATTTAGTAAGATAAAGGGCCGGCTCTGAGGCTGGTAGGTTCTGATTCTGAAAGGATGTTTGCGATTTATCTTCATTAAATGGGACCTGGTCTTGTAGAATGAAAGGTTTTCAGAAAGGACAGACAGAGAAGTTACAAGGAATTGGCCCATGTAATTCTGAACACTGGTAAGTCTGAAGTCTACACAGCTACTGTGCTCGTTTGAGTCCTAAAGCTGAGATCTGCTGTACAGCCAGGAAGAATAGATGTTCCAGTTTGAAGTTGTTAGGTAGAAGAATTCATGTTTTACACAAGATACATCAGTCTTTTGTTTTATTTAGGTCTCATTTGGTTAGATAACATCCAACTACTTAATGGAAGGTGATCTGCTATACTCAATCTACTGATTTACGTGTTAACCTCATTCCAAAGCACCCTCGCAAAAGCATTCATAATAATGTTTGACCAAATATCTGGGCACCCAATGGCCCAATCTAATTGACACATAAAATTAACCATGATGGAAAGAAAGGAATATGCACTACTAGATCTCCATCCAGAAAGATGAGCTGGCCCCAAAAAACATGATAGCATGTTGACTATAAGGAAAGAGAGCGGCTCTGCACTAAGTATTGCCACTGGCTTATATGATAATGACACCAAAAATTTGAGTTCATTGCTATATGGTGTTTCTATATTTACCTTCAAATCTTTGTCTTATGAGTTGAATTATATCCTCCTAAAAGCAAAATGTTAACGTCCTAACCTGATATATCACAATGTGACCAATTTGGAGATAAATCTTCTCAGAGGTAATCATGAAAACATGAGGTCCTTAGGGTAGGTTCTAACTGGTATGACTGGTGTCCTTACAAGAGGAACAGTTTGGACACGAACACTCATAGATGAAAGATGATATTAAGCCACACAAAGAATACAGTTAACTACAAATTGAGGGAAAAAAATCTTAGAACAGATCCTTCTCTCACAGCCCTCTGAAGGAACACACCTTGTGATATTTTGAATTTGGATTTACAACTTCCACAACTGTGACTAAATAAATTTTTTGTTGTTTAAGCTACCTAGTTTGTGGATCGAGGGAAGCCTGAGAAAATTAAAACACTGAGTAAAGTTTAGTATATGTGATAGCCTCTGTTAAATGTACTTGGAAGAAAGAAGGAAAGAGGAAAGAAAGCCCAAAGAAGGAATAGTAGCACGGAGGAGAGGTCATGAGAGCAAAGAAAATAGTGGCAGAAGTCTGAAAGTATGAGTGGTAGTTTAAAGAGAATCTCCAATGAAGTACTGAAGGTTATATTACTTGGTACACCAAAAAACGTGCAGTAATCACTGCAGTAATCACTGTACCTGTTGACAAAAACTGTACTGGCTACCACCTGGGAAAACTACTTATACAACTAGCTCATAGTGATCATTCCTGTGTTTCATCAGCTGAAAAGCATTAGGAGGGTTTATATTAACTTTGAAAATGTTAAAAATTAAAAGGTTCATATGAACATTGGCAGTGATGAAGAGTAAAGGGTATATATTAACTTTAACAATGTTAAAGATTAAATAGATAATCATTTGCCATATCTGCATCAATACTGGAGGCACAAACCTCTTGATGGAGGATATAGGAAGCAGCAGTAAGGGCATCTTGCCTTACAAATGTATCTCTGAATGTCACTGCAGAAGCACGTTAGCACATTGTTGCCTGAACCCCTTCCACTGAAATATTGCTGTATGTAGAGAGAAGGAGTAATAAATGACCATAAGAGTAGGAAAATGAAAGATAAATAGAAGAAAGGGATGGAAGGAAGGAGATAAGACTTTTTCTTACCCCAGGTCCAAGTTCCATTTCATCTGAAATAACCATAACTTTTGATTTCAGGTAAGACTACCTCTAAAATAGTCAGATCTTTAGAATATTTGAAAAACATTATAGTTAAACTATTACTATCAGATAAAGATGTTATTTTATACTAATTTCAAAAATTAAAGCTTCTTTAGCCTCCTAATTTCATGATTTACTTCTAACGTCTTTAAAGCGGCATCTCATTTTGTAAAATGGAATGAAGATTCCTTGAAAGTCTAGAAAGGAGGTAGTAGGTATTATTTCAACATCTCTGATTCTGAGTAATACGGACATAATAACAGCTATTCCATTACTTTAAGGATTTCCACTTTAAAAGCTTGCTATTATTCATTTTCCCTACCTTAGTACCTTGTCAATTATAATTTTATAGGGCTATGCTCATGAGTTGAATTCTATTAAATACCAAATGACTTCACGCACATCCAAGTTTGCAATCTAACTCTTAAAAGACAGAAATTACTGTCCTGGGGTGGAGGAACTGTATAGGCAGCTGAAACGAATGCCCTTGTCCTTCTTCCTTACTGACGAATAACTGCTGATGATTATACCTCCAGGTATAGCTAGAAAAGAAAATAAGAATACATAATCGACAACAGCTTTTCTGGGGCAAAGGATGACAGTTATACTATCTTTCTACATTAAGGACATGTTAATACGCGTACCAGTGCTTAGCATTGTTGCCAAAACACATCACAGTTCATCATTGTGGCACAGAGCAAAGGGCGAGAGACGCTTGGAGTCTTTGAGCAGTTTGACCTCTAAAAGGGCCCAGAAGGACGGCGTTAACTGTGACCCCCTCAGCATGAGAAAGCCTCAGGCAAAAGATATCTCCGAATTGAACCGTCTACGGCTTTTTACTGATAGAACAAGGAAGCAAAGTTAAAGGACTAAAAAGAGGATGTCTGTGCAGGAGTCCATGTAGAGGGCAGGGGAAGAACAAGATAAGGAGAGGGTGGTGTGTTACGTGATTGACCCTAGCGCCACCTGAAGTAAAAGAATGGATCTGGGGAGGACAGGGCCAGAGCACTCGTTCCCTAAGGCAAGGTGTGTTGATCCTACTTGAACTTGTGGTCCTTGAGGCTCTTTTTACATCTAGCCATGCATTCCTGGAGGTTTTTGAGTATGCACCCCCATAAGTCCCTATCTCTGCATATCCATCATACATACTTCTGACTAATGCACCCACAAATGAATTGTTTGATGGTTTTCTCCTTTTCTGGTCTGAAACGGTACATATATGATATATATGTTGTCTTTATATCCCCAAATATTCTGCAAATCAGAGTGATAGCCACTGTTATTTTCTGAAGTCACTTTTATAAAGAAAGTTTCAAATGAAATGAATAGATGGGGCAAAGATTTGGAAATATTGGAACATTCTAATGGAATACCATTTTTCGGAAAATCTTAGGACTTTGGTAGCTGCTTGTTGGTTTCATTGCAAAGCATGACAGTCTTGGGTAGACAATATAAGTGGACACAATTATAAAGTCCTCTTCCACATCATTAGTGAGAATAAATATCTCTACAAGGATCCTGTTTCTAGCTAGACATCCATTATAAACATAGTATTCTTAAAATACTGGTTGGCTTCCTTGATTGAGTTGTATGTATACTAAAAACTAAGTCCAAATTTTTCAAAGAATCATCATAGACAAGCATAGAAATACTGTCCTCCAGAGAAGGTATTAGTGACATATGTGCACCCATGTTTATAGCAACTCAGTTCGTGATAGCTAAATCTTGGAAACAACCCAGATGCCCATCAACTCTAGTCGGGATAAAGAAGATGTGATTTTTAAAATAAAATGGAGTATTACTCTGCCATAAAGAATGATGAGGTTGAGTCATTTCTACTCAAATAAATGTGTCTTAAGGATATACTCATAAGTGAAATAAATTGGTCACATATGTGTACATATATCTTTTCTCTGGTATGAGAAACTGAAGTTGTAAATGAGTTCTAGAATGCATGATAGATACTGTCAACAGTTGTAAGTATTCAAAGGGAAATGGGGTTTAGGGGTACATAATGAGGGGAAAGAAAAAATTTGATGGTTAAAAAAGGAAACAAAGGGGCCAGAGGCTTGGCTCAGTGGTTCCGGCGCCTGCCTCGCAAGCGCAAGGTCCTGAGTTCAGTCCCGGTAACCACATACAATGCCGGGCGTGGTGACTCACGCCCACCAGCCATCAATACCACATACCACATTGCCGGGTGTGGTGGCTCACGCCTGTCATCCCAGCACTCAGAGGCAGAGGCAGGAGGATTGCTGAATTCCAGGCTTGCCTGGGCTACATAGTGAGTTCAGGGCCAGCCTGAACTACAAAGCGAGACCCTGTCTCAAAAAAAAAAAAAGGAAACAAAGCTTGTGCATATAGGACCGGGGTTTGTAGGGTGGGCAGAGGAAGGAGAAAAATGAGAATTAAGTCATGTCATATACTGATGCAAGTTCTCAATGTTGAGCATAATCATGATGTGTATATATAATGTGCCAATAAATAAAAAAAGAAATTTGAGACACCCAAAGTAGATTTAATAAAGTCCTTTCTAATTTTTAATTGTAAATACAAAAATATTTTCTCATTTTATGATAATATCAAGTAATGAAGTGACTGGCTACTTAATTCTAGCTTTGCTTTACTCAATATTGGCATTTGAATTTCTTCATAGAGACTAACATAAATTAAGACACCATCTCTCTTTTTTTTTTTTTTTGGAGACAGGGTCTCACTGTGTAGTTCAGGCTGGCCCTGAGCTCACTATGGTGCCCAGGCAAGCCGCTGCGAACTCAGCAATCCTCCTGTCTCTGCCTCCCGAGTGCTGGGATGACAGGCGTGAGCCACCACGTCCGGCATTGTGGTATGCAGTGTTGATTGTTGGTGGGCGTGAGTCTCCACGCCCAGCATTGTATGTGGTTACCGGGGATCGAACTCAGGACCTTGCGCTTGCGAGGCAGGCGCCGGAACCACTGAGCTAACCCTCCGGCCCGACACCATCTCCCTTTAACCTGAATGTTTGATCTCTCCAAATAGGTGCTTCTAACAAATTGAGAGAATTTAGTTGACATGCATGTTGTAAATAATTGTAATATTTGAAATTTTCTTTGTTATTATTATTATTCATTAAGTTTATTAGTAGATTTTAGGTGCATATTATGATCACATTCATCGTTGAGAATCTGCACCTGTACATATCTTGGTTCTTGTTTTTTTACATTCCTCTTTTCTCCCTTCCACCTCCCCACCCCACCCTATTTACACAAGCTTTATTTTTCCCCTCTTTTCTCATTTTTTCTTTCCCTTCTTTCTTTTCCTTCAACCCCTCTACCTCATTCCTCTTCCCCTTTGAAATTTTTCTTCCTATTTCACGATATGAGTTATACGTTTTGGTACTCATTTACACTTTCAGTTTCTCATACCAGAGAGACACTTAGGTATTTACAAATGTGTATCCTATTTATTTTCTCTAGCTCTGTGAAGTATACCATTGGAATTTCAATTGGAATTGCATTGAATCTATATAGTAGTTGTGGGAGTATAGCCATTTTGACGATGTTGGTTCTCCCGACCCAGGAACAAGGGATATCTTTCCACTTTCTGGTTTCCTTTTCTGTCTCAGTTTTCAGAGTCCTATAGTTTTCAGAGTAGAGGTCTTTCACTTCCTTTGTTAAGTTGATTCCTAGATATTTCATTTTTCTGGGTGCTACTGTGAAACGGATTGCCTCCCCAATTTCTCTTTCAGTGAATCTGTTGTTTGTGTAGATAAAGGCTGTTGATTTTTGAGCATTGACCCTGTATCCAGCAACACTACCAAATTTGGTAATTAAGTCTAGCAGTCTCTTGGTTGAGTTTTTAGGATCTTCAAGATAGAGTATCATATCATCAGCAAATAATGCCAGTTTAACTTCTTCCTT
>PVIC010025527.1:0-25217 GCA_004025085.1 Thryonomys swinderianus
CCAGCTCTCGGGACTTGGAGGCTTCTCCTCCTTGCATGGGAGGAGCTGCAGCCAAACTCAGCCTCGCAGTAAGGGTCACCAGGTAGAAGTTCGGGTTTCCAGCCCAGTCTGCATGGACCCCACCTTAGAGAACAGAAGAGGGCAGGAGCGCGGATTTCTCCTCTCAAGCATACCTCCAGGGCAGCACCACTGTTTTAGGCAAAAGAGCCCTCATCACAGAGAGACCAAGGCACCCATGGACCCCATCCCGTGAGTTCCAGTCCCTGTTACAGACGTCACTAGAGTCTGCCGAGGCCTCTCACCCAGTCTTCCCGTTCAAGGCCCTGGGTCGTGGTTCTCAGGGCCAGAGCCTGAGTTCTGACATCTGCGGGTAAAAACACTGAGAAGGATTTTGTTTGTTTTAGTCGAGGACCTGTGGAAGAGGACAAAGGAGTGATGACACAGCTAAACTCTGAAAGCTGTGTTTTATAGGGTAGTGACACAAGCCTAGTGTACGTCCAGTTAACATTCCATGTGTACACACATATATGTGTATATATATATGTACATTCAGGGGAGGGTATTTCACGTCAGACCCTCCTTGTAGAAGTCTTCAGAAACCTTTAGCCTTCAGGGTGCACAGGACGCTGTTTCAGGTTGCGCTTGGCCTGGTCTCCTTCCTTTGTGTCTCAGATTCGAGTTTCCCCTTGGGTAGCTTATACCATTCTTGTCTTTTGCTGTTCCAAGATAAGAAGCTGTGAGACCCTTATCATTGCTTTCCTACTATTAATTGTTGGTTGGTGTTTTCAGATGATTCTGTTCATCACAATTATCTAGAGATCTTGGTTAAAAAAAAATAAATGAAGCATCCTGGCCTCACTCTCAGAGACCCAGATTTAATAGGTCTGGAATGGGTCCAACTGGCGATGTTTTGAACAAACTTGTCGAGGCTGTTCCATGCATGTGGTCTATGGGCCACTCTGAGAAGTGCTGCCTTAATTTTGCATCTGAAAGCCTTCCAAGTTAGTTTGTTTCAAACACAGCTTTGCCAAAAGCTTCCCCTCTAAAATGCTAGTTGCCAACTTCACTAGATAAACCCAGGAATAACTTTTGTTGTGTACCAGGACTCCAATCTCTCCCTCTTATCTCCGTGTCCTGTCTGGCCTATGCCTTCCCTTTCCTCATGTGCTCTCTCCTGTGGAAGAGGATTTACACTCTGCAGGAAGTGTCACTTTTAGATAGATGTCCTGATTAAGAGGAAATCTCATCATTCCACATGCCCATGTATAATAGCATTAAGTACCCCTCGGGGCGCAATTACCGGATTTTTATTGTTTGACAACTAGAATGGTAGTTTGAGAGTGGCTCAGATTTAGAAATGTTATCAGATATCTTCTGTTCATCACACACACACACACACACATATATATATATATATATATTTATATTTATTTATTTATTTATTTATTTATTTATTTATTTAAATGGGTGGTCAAGTTCAGTGCTTCTTAGTATTGTCTTCTGAACCCACCAAGTCTCACTCCTTTCGGTTGCTGCTGGCTGTGACTATGTAATGGCATGGCTATACAGGCCTGAGCTTTATTAGCACCTACTGGACCTTTAATTCTAAGAATCAAGCAATATACTACTATTTTATGTGACTAACAAAAAAGTAAACAAGAAGTTAGTCAGTGCTGATAGTAGTAAACTGTAAGACAGCTAGTACTATGCTTTATATTAGGAGTTGATGAACCATAGCCTATGATCCACCTGTTTTTGGAATTAACATTTTATCAAGACACAATCAGGCCTGTTTGTTTACACATTTTCTACAATTCTTTTCTTGCTACAAATACAGATTGAGTAGTTCCAGCAAAGTATCCATGGTCCACAGAGCCTGCTTTATTTACTATCTGGCCCATCTCAGAGTTGGTCTAGACTTGGCTTGTGTCCGAGGGTGAACCTGTTCTGTAGCTGCTGCCCATGTGGAGTAAACGTAAGAACTTAAGTTCAACGCCATAGAGTCAAACTTCCTCCGGGGCTTTGGAGGATTAGGGTCACTTGCTGGCCAAGCATTTTGCAGTATTCTCTTGGGTTGGTGACAGGGAACCTACATTTACAGTACCCATCTAATACTTTCCAAAAATGCTTCTTCCTTTTTTCTTTGTTAAAGATATAAATATTTCCAAATGGGTTTATCAAATGGGAAAGACTTACCATTATGGATAATATGAACAGGAACTTAGGCCAGGACCTTTTATACTGTGGACTGAGGTCTCCTATACTTGTATGACTTTGGGTGTAATACTTTTTATGTAAAGAAAGTTTGGTAAGCAAGGAAATAAAATTATGCCTTTTAAAATACTGCACATGTTCTCTGTACTTCAATGTATTTTATCTTTACAAAGACACCATGGTGTGGAATATTCACAGAACTGATTTGACCAGTGAATATATATTGTTGCATAAAACAATAGGTGCACACAGATCGGAAAATGTGGGCCTGAGTCAAGACCTCGCCTTTTTCAGCATGGTGTAATGCAATTCTAAGTAAGCACACTTGCCTTTAGGTTTGGGAAGATTTCTATCCCCACAGTTGCAGTCCTGCTCACCTAGTTAAAACACTATTAATTGGTGGCTTCAAAGTCTATACTCACACCACTCCAATGCCTGGAAATGCTGCTTCTAATTGTTTTAAACACTGTTGCTGTTAAAAACAGCCTCCAAAGACTGCCTCCTGAGATTGCTCAATTATTTAAGATGCTAACACAGAAAAGTAATACATCCTGAGGAAGACACATCATTAATTAACATGTCTTCTGACTTATTGTTGTCCTTCATGTTTTCGACCATTGTCAAGTTTATTTAGTTCATTAATAACTAAGGAAGAGTTTCACTGCATTTAAAACCTTCAGTGATTGTGGCAAAAAAAAAAAAAGAAATATATGTTCATTACCTCATTTTATACAAGAAGCTTAGTTTTTGTTTATTCCTGCTCATTTAGAACTTTATCTTGCAATTCACTGATAGAATCATAATACATATGCCCAGGCAAAGCTTTCACTGTTTCTGTTGTTGGAGAATTTCATTCTTGATATTTTCTTTTCTAGTGACATATCCATTATTAATCTTAGATCTGTAAATGAATTGGCCAGACTATCTGAAATCACTGATCTGATCTGTGATTCTGTGATAAATTTGTTATCCTTCTAGTATGAGCCAACAGGCTCCCATTCAGGGTTGGTAGATTTTGGAGACATTCATGATATTTAAAATGAATACTTTGCCAGATAATGCATTAAAATGTCACATGCTTCTAAATCACTCCAGATAGCAGTCTGCAAATCCATCCATGTGGAGCTATAACAAGCAGGTGTGGAATGGACACCCCAGGTCTTCTGACCCAGGATAGGTGGTACGAAATTAACTTAGGAAATATAACAAAGAAATTCAGCTGTGCCTTGTGACCTGAGCTGCCTCTGCTGTGTTCCTACAAGAGAGTTTCTGCTTCTGAAACTGGAGCCCTAATTTGTATTGACTTTCTGTGATGCATCCGTAGGTGTCCAGCAGCAGGTGCCTATGTGGATCAGGACAGCAGTGACCGAAGGCCGGTGCTGCTCTTTCTCTCCCATCTCCTCCATGAGGAGATCCTGGCATCTTAATCGGGACTCACAGGGCACTGATGTTGCTTCCTTTTCAACTCTTGGGCTTTGAATGTCTGTAGGGAGGTGTGGGAGCCGGCTTGTACCTGCCTGGGTGGCCAACACTGTGTACGTCTCTTCTCAGCTCCGCATTCACGTGAGGTGGATTGAAACCCTCCAACTTGACAGCAGTTATAGCTTAGGGTTCCCCTCCTCCCCAAGGACTGGTTGGTGAACATTTACTAGGACACCACTCAGTTCTTTCTGGCTCGTCTAGTCTCTTGGAAGTTAAGTTTCAAGTACAGAACTTCAGTGTCTACACAACCAAATCCAAACATGCTGCTCCTTTGGAGCTGATGTTGCTTGTCCATTCATTGATGTATTCACATTTGACGCCATAATAGACACCAAGCACTAAGAAGAATTTCTTGAGAGAAAATTTGGAAGTTTAACCAGTGTGAACAGAGTGTAGCGTTTTTATCTTTTAACTAACAATGTCATACAGTTATCCCCATTATATAATTCTGGAACATTTTTATCATCGAAAAGAGAAAATTTGTATATCTGGTTCTCTCCCTCCCCCACTGTCCTGAGAAGACAATCAGTTCTCTCTCTAGATTTGCCTACCATGCATATATCATAGAAATAGAATCATCTCATACATTTTCTTTTGTATATGTCTTTTAAAATTTAGTACAATATTTTTAAGATTCACCCACATTATAGAATGTAATAGTACTTCATTCATCTTTTTAAATGGATATTATTTTTAGAACACTTTTAGATTTAGAGAGTGAGAAGATATAAAAATTTCCTATACACTCAATACCCACTATGCATGGCCACTCTTATTTTCAGTATACCCTAGTAGAGTGGAATATTTGTCACAATTGATGCATTTATTTGTTTTGTTTGTTATTTGATACAGGGTCTCATTCTACAATTCAGCCCTTGAATTCACTAATGTATTCAAAGTTGGCCTTGAACTCAGGGTGATCTTCCTGTGTCAGCCTCCCTAGTGCTAGTGTTATAGGCCTGTGTCACCCTGCCTGACTCATAATCACTTAAACACCCTGGTTTGTTTTAGGAATTGTTCATCTTTGTGGATTTAGACAAGTGTATAGCATGGTATCACTCATGCACTATCATGGAGGGGAGTTGTGCTGCCCTAAAAGTCTTCTTGTTCTGACTATTTTAAAGTAATAAAAATATCTTTTATTTTTACCATCCTAGATTCATATCCAAGGCTTTTATGGCAAAGGACAGATTAACAAAAGGAGAACAGACAAATCTAATTACATTCAAACAAAGGGTTTTACTCATAGTAATGTGAATTTGGCCAGAAAATAGTAAGGAAAGACTGTAGCTTTTTCTCTTTACCAGATAGATCAGACAAAGTTCTGTGAGTCCTAATTTTGGAAGGAAGTTTTGTCTCCCTGGCATTTGTCATCTTTCCCAGGAGCTCATCAGCAGGTGCTGGAGTGCACAGAGCATCTCACTGTCCTATGTAGAGCTCAAAAAACTATGGGAAGGAAAAATAACTTTTTCTATCTGCCCTATTTATAAATGGGTCCCTCTAACAAGACATTAGTTAATGAAAATGTATACATATTTAATATTTTGCATGATATGAGAAACTTTCTATAGAGGAAAACATTGGAAGAAATAAATGTATGTATTTTATGTTAGGTTTGATGAAAAGTGGATTTCTGGGGAAATGTAATAGGGTCCATCTCTGTACAATCTACTGGGAAAGTAGTGGAAACATAGCAAGGAGTTTCTTTCTAGATTTGTCTCTGACCTTTCATCTTAAAGAGAGTGACTTTTCACATGAAGATCTTTAGACCTGCTTCGGGAAGAAGGGCAGCAGGAAGGTGAGAGCAACATTCTTGTTTCTGTTGTTTTCTCAAATGCCATTGTGCCATATCTTGGGGATAGTGCTTCACAAAGTATGAGATTTGTCCTTCCTTCTTTCCACTTTACTCCTGGAAGCCACTGCTTTTTATTGTCTCCACAATTTTATCTTCTCCAGAATGTCATAAAGTTAAAATTGTGTAGTCTGTAGGCTTTCAGATCGATATCTTCCATTTAGTAACTTGCATTTATGTTTCCTCCCTGTCTTTCAATGGCTTAGTTCTTCTTAGCATAGAATAACATTCCATTACATATACCACAGTTCTTCTGTTCTCTCTAGAATGTTGTCTTGGTTGCTTTTAAGATTTAGCAATTATAAATGAAGCTGTTTTGAACATCTATTGCAGGTTTTAGCAGAAACAAGTTTTTAGATTCTTTGGGTAATCATCAAGGAAAATAATTTCTGTATTGTACAGTAAGAATATGTTTACTTTTGCAAGAAACTGTCTAATCCTCTTCTCAAGTGACACTATTCTCTTTTTTTTTTTTTGAGACAGAGTCTCGCTTTGTAGTTCAGGCTGGCCCTGAGCTCACTATGTAGCCCAGGCAAGCCTCAAACTCAGCAATCCTCTTGTCTCTGCCTCCCGAGTGCTAGGATTACAGGCATGAGCCATTATGCCGGGGGCACTACTGTTTTTGTATCAGCATGCATTCCATGTATGAATATCCATGTCATTCATTTTTTTTTTTTTTAGAAAATGCCAAACTAATTTTCACAGTGTCTACACCAGACTACTTTTCTACTAGATGTTCTAGGGTTCTAACTTTAATCTTTGTAAATGAGTTTCATGATTTTTAGAAGAATCTTAATTATTTCAATAAGTAGGACATGATACAATATCGTGCTCTTGCATTTGTCTCCCTGATCCCTAATGATGTGTCTTTGCATGTGTTTATTCACCATTTTTATATCTTCTTTGTAGACATGGTTACTTAGTTATTTAAAATTTCTTTTGGCTTGTTATTTTGAGACTTATTTCTATAGTTTGAATACTAGGAGAGATAACAAATACATGATTTGCAAGTATTTTCTCTCATTACACAGGTTGTCTTTTCACTTTTTTGATAATATCCTTTGGTACACAAAGGTTTTCCATTTTGGTAATATCCAGTTTACATCTTCATTTGCTGCTTTTACTTTGTGTGCTACATTTAGAAAACTCTTGCTTAATTTAAAATTATGAAGATTTACATGAATATCAGCTAAGACTTTTATAGTTTTAGAGCATATATTTACATACATATTATCCATTTTGAGAGTTGTTCATACACAACATGAGTTTTAAGTCTGCTGTTGTCTTTTTCATGTGGCTGTCAGAACACCAGCGCCATTTGAGGTTAGAAACCTCTTCTGCTAGAGAATAATCTTGGTATCTCCTGCCCCAGATAAGTTCACTGTAACCTGAAAGGGTGTCAGTGAACTTGGATTTTTCACTTGCTTGATTTCCAGAGCCACTTGGTCTTGATAACGGTACTTTTGAATGAAGTTTTGAAACACAAAAATATGAGTTTCCAAATTTCATCTTTTTCAAGAATGTTATTGTTTGTTCTCTTAAATTTCACTTGAATTTTTGGATGAACTTTTCATTTGGAAAAGAAATGGACGTTGGAAATTTGATAGTTATTGCATTGAATTTAGGTCAATTTGAAAGTATTGTCACTTTAACAATGCAAAGTTATTCAATGCATAGACATAAAATGTCCTTCTAACTTATTTAGTTTTTCATTAATTTCTTCCAGCAGTGTTGCACAGTTTTCAATGAACATATCTTGCATTTCCTTGGTTAAATTTATTCCTAGGTAATTTATTTATTTCATGATATTATAAATAAAGCTATTCTACTAATTTTAATTTAGGGCTCTTCATTCCTTACGTATGGAACACAACAGACTTTAGTAAATTGACATAATATCTTGTAGCTTTGCTCCATTGGAGCCGCTGAACAAATTCAGCACATGGTTGACCATTACAGACACATAAATTAAAACAACACTGAGGGTCTATCTTCTTCCAGAAAGAATGTCCATCACCAAGTAATTTAATAATATCAAATGCTTGTGAGACAGAAGGAAGAAAGGAACTTGCTACATTGCTGGTTAAAATGTAAACTAATACATCCATTATTAAAATTCATATAGAGATTTCTCAAAAAACTGAAACTAGAAATTTCATTCAACCGAGGTGATCCCCTTCTAGGGATCTTCTTCAAAGAGTTAAAGACATCATGTGATAGTGATACTTGCGTACCCATGTTTATAGCTGTAAAACTAACAGTAGCTAAACCTTGGAAGTGGCCCACATTTTCATCAACGGATGTGGTATTCATGCACAATGGGTTTGAAGTCAGCCATAGAGAAAGATAAGCTTGAATTCTTGTGGGAAAATAGATTTACCTGGAGACCATATTAAGTGAAATATATCACACACACAAACTTAAATATTGCATGGTTTATCTCATATGAGAAAAACAAATATAAATAGCAGGATAAAAATGGATGACAGGAAGCAGTGAGAGAGTTTTTGCAAATGAGAAAGGGACCAAGAGACAGAACAATGAGAAAAGGGATTAAAACAGTTGTGAGATATGCTGTGTATATGAACCGAGTCCTAGGAGGAATGAAATCATTGTGCAGAGCAAAGACAGACCAGTAAAAAGTAAAAATTGAGTGAACTAATACAAGAAAAACCATCACAACTTTTGCTGTTATTTCTGGGACTCAGCTTTTTGTCTTGAGTGGGTCCTGTGTCGGATGATGTCTGTCCTTGCTTACAGAGCTCTGACTGAATTCATTCTGGCATTTTTTTTTTTTTTTACCATGTTATGAAGGAATTGGCTTCTGACATTTCCACTAGTATTAGTCCGTACCTCTTATTTTACTCCCGAGCCAGAGACAAAGGGGACATTTATTACTTTTCACAGTAGTCCAAGTCACTACCTCACTAATAACTTTTAAATATTATTTTGTGGTGATGTTGCTTGAGATTGAATTTAGGATCTCTTCGGGTAGGTGTTATGGCTTGTGTATCACCGTATCATTGAAACCTCATGTGATCTAAGCAGGGCTTTCTCAAAGATGGCTAGATCTGGATTGTGTGACCCAAGGACTAACAGCTCTTGATTAGTAAATCAGTTCACAGGATCTGAGTATGGATAGTGGGAGGCCTCTCCTTGGGTGACAGTGTTATGCAACCTGAGGCCATGTAGCCTGGGTAGAATATAAGGGGGAAGAGAGCTACTACCTTTGCTTGCTTTTGCTGCCTCCTGCCTTCCACGCCATGCACTGTTTTCTCATCTGTGATGCCTCTGTACCAAGCCACCCTACCTAAAGGCAGCTAATTATGGGCTGAAATTTCTACAAATTATGTGCTACAATAAATTTCTCTTCCTTTAACTTTGGGTGTCAGGTATTTTGTCTCAGCAACAAGAAGAGTAGTTATGACAGCTACACTCCCAGCTTTTAAATTTTTTATGGAGAAGCAATCTTCCTAAGTTGCCCAGGCTGTGCTCAAACTTGTGATTCTCCTGCCTCAGCCTTCCAGAGTTCTAGGACTACACATGCGAGGCACCAGTACCCTTTAACAGATCATTTGTAAGAAAGTATATTAAGTGCCTCATGTAAGACATGTAAGATCTTCAGAAATTTGAGAAACTTGCAAAGAATTGTCTCCCACGAAGGCAGAAGGAAGTGGTGTGAAGGGTGGGGTATTCTGTGTAAAGTCATGATGTTGGAGGGTATTGAAAGAGAGGGATGTGACATTTATATTTCGAAAGGGCCACTGTAGCTTTTATGTGAAGATTCCCTACCAAGGAAAGACAGCAGGCAGAGATGGAGGGTCCAGGTATCCTATCAGGTATTCTATCAGTGCTGGGGAGACGATAAGCCCTCTCCCCATGTATCAGCCATGTATTCTGGTCACTGCTTTAATGAGATTTTCTGATCAATTGGACAAAGTCTGAGAGAAAAAGGAAGGAGTTAAATGTGACTTTTACTGTTGAACCTGGATAAATGATGCCTGCATACTCAGAAGGACATGAGGGAGGAAGAAGCAGTCAGGGACTCTACAGCCATCACCTGTGGATTTACTAAGGTTTAGATGACCATTTGGCACTCAGAGGGGATGTGGAGGACACAATGGCATGTGAGTCTGTGGCTTAGGGGAAGACTTAAAATTTGAACGTCAGTGTCATGTTTGTCATTTAAGGTCCTGATAAGATTATATAGAAATAGAGAACAATAAAGAGTCAGTGAATCCTGGTATCTTTCTGACATTTGGAAGTCAGAAACAAAAAACGATTCCATGTGATAGGAGAAAAGCCAGGTGACAAGGTGACCTTAGACCTGGGAAGATAACACTATTAACTACAGTAGTAGTAACAGTGATAAGCATGGCTTCAGCACAAGGCAGGAACTGTGTTTGTTTAGAAAATACCCTGGCAGTTGCTTCGAAATCTGTACAATGTGTCCATACAACATACACTAAAATAACACAAGGGAACCAGTGACTGCTCAGCTCCTCCTCACAATGAAGCAGGAGCTATCAGGAGCATAGATCACCAGACTACACAGTCAGATGGGTAAAGACCTTCTAGATTTTAAATTATTTAATTGCTAGGAAGTGCATCTCTGTTTCTCTGAAGCCTCAATAATGCTGCGTTTTCCTGTACGTAAGACTGAGCCAGAAAATAATCACCCTCGAAAACCAGAGATCAAAACCCACCAGCCCCAGGAGGCCTGTCCTTGCCTTGTACCTGTCATCACATTTCTCTTACTTGCTCTATAAGGCAGGTGAGGCCAATGTAGGCTGACAGCCCCGAGCACTTTTGATCTCTAGTTTACAAGACTGAGTGTTTTCTGGCTCGATCTTACTTTGGAGCAAAGAGTATGTGAGTGAGCTGGCAGGTCGGTTTCCTTACCTAAATGGCGTAGTTATGGCTGATTCTCTTGTCATACTACCTACTCTCAGCTGGCACCTCTGGCTGGGTAACTCTTGGTATTTGTGCTGATGTTCTTGGTGGGTTTCCAGTCCTAGGGGCGACCGGACATCTGCATTGCTGTCACCCTCTCTTTGGAAATGCCCTTTGTTTTGGAAACCAGCCAAATGAGATTGAAATGTATTTCGTGCTTCTCACTAAAGACAAATAATTAAGTGGAATAAAGATGTAGGCTTTTCTGAGCAAGGAAAAATGTGTCCTGATTTTTCAGCTGCTAAGCTTTCAAAACACATCCTGTATTTCCTCCTACCACTAGGTTCATCTTGTTTTTTAGATGGCAGTAATTAATTTCTTGTGTCATCACTTGGGAAAATTAACTCCATATTAATTTTAGTATATGTGCTGCCGAAGCGAGCACAACTCCATATTAATTAAAAAGACTTCTGTTCTTCTTAAAAGAAAACTAAATTTTCCAGGATTTCTTTCCCATTTAGAAGATGGTGAGGTGGTTTTATCATTGATTGAGTGAATCCTGGTTTCAATAGAGACTAGACAAAGATTTCAGAAATAAAAGAATGATTATGTTAAAGTAATGGGAAAAAAACTAGGCTTATAAATGATTTTCCAAACACCCTAATAGTTTTCATAGGTAATTGAAGTAATCAATGCTGCTCTTCTGGTCTCCATTTAACTTTGTTGTTCTCTTTCCCTTTCTCTCTTCCTTCTTTTATTCATTGGTACACCACATAACCTTCAAAGCTGAAGAACTTAGATGGAGTGAGGCAGCTCAGTTCGGATCAAAGTTCACATGGTAGCTTTGCCAAATTATCCGTGTGACCTTCATCAGCTGTGTAACCTTTTTGCCTTGGTTCCCTAACCTTTAAAATATGGCTAAGAAAAGCACCTTATCACAGAGTTCTTAGGAAACTGAACTGCCCATAACACACAGGAAGTGCCAGAACAATGCCCAGCAAAACACGGACTTGGTAAATGCTAGCTGATGTTATTCTTTAAATAGAGTTAACAAGAGCCTTAAACTCGAGGAAAATAAATGTATATATATTGGTACCTTTTGATTGGGAAGAAGAATAATCTGAGGCTGGAAGAAAGATTACATGAACTTGAAGGGTTGATACATGAAATCAAAGTAGAGCCCTCTCTTCCTCGGGCTAACGTAGAAAAGCTACCAGACAGTTTGCTTTCTTCATGGCTCCTAATCTATGTGGTTCTGCCATTTAAATGCCAATGAAAAACAGCACTTGCTTCAGTATCTGCAGGCCTACTATTGGCCTTAGCACTGACAAAGTCAGACAGGCTTTAAACGATTCTTTAACTTTAGCAGTCCCGACTTCTTACACCAACAGTGGGAATAGTAACTTTATAAAAATCACATGAGCTATACAAATACACCATGAAGATATTGTGAAGACTCATCATTAGCTAGAAGTTTAAGATTTGACTATGAGTGAAGCGCAGCGGGTACAGTTTTATACAGCTCGTCTAGTGCTTGCAGAGCAACATGACCACCCTGTGGAGTTTTACTCTCCATTTCTAGGAAAATGACTTCATTCAGTCTCTGAAACGCAGTTCTCTCCCCTGGTGGAGCTGAGAGCAGCTGTTCAGTGCCCCATTCAGTCTCAGTTTGGGAAGAGAAGACACATTTTTTTGTTCAACTGTAATCATGGGGGAATTAAGAGGGTGGGTAGAAATTTTTCCAGAGAATAATTTCCTCTTTTTAGTCAAAGCAAAAAGCAAAAACAGATTCACAGCTCCTGCCACGGCAATGGCAAAAGAAATCCAATTTACCGTGGTTCTCCTCGCGGCTGATCCTCCCTGGGGCTCAGGTCATCTGTGTCCCAGAGTCACCAACAGATACGGATCGAGCAGCCCTTGTGGAGCAATTGTGGTCCGTGTTGACAGGATCCTTTGGGGACGTTTAATCCTTGCTCGAATAAAACAACTATCTGGAACAGCTTCTTGGAAATCATCTGAAGGGCCTACTGCATTTCCTCCCATGATTTAATAACCTTATCTGACAAAAACTTCTACTCTGATTTTGATAGTAATTATTTCAGAGCCATATCTTGGAATATTCTCATTGCCCCCTCTGGAAATTGGAGAGAATCATAAATACATAATAGAGACTTATCACATATGTGATTTCATTGGAAAAAGTCACAGCTATTCTAACTATTCTCTTTTAGTAGCTAAAACCATAAGCCATTGTTTTGGCTTCTGTGCTTGTCTGGAAAAGTCAAACTGTGTTATGTTAAACTCTTATACAAACTGTTTGCCCTTGGACAGGTCTTTGATTTTCTTTGTGTTTGTGTAAGTTTTTCCATTAACAGGTTCAGGCATTTTGGTGATTTCAGTGGTAAAGAGAGATTAATGGAAGTTTAATTCAATAAACTGCATAGGATTAAACCCAGAGCCCAAAGTAAGATGATGTAAGCTATTTCACCAAGGAGCTTAACTTTTCTTCTTTCCATTTAAGCCTCAAGTTAGCTCCTGCTTGGACAAAATTATGTGTATATCTTCTGTTATCCTGCCTGTGCAGATTGGATCCATCTATGTTACTGTTGAGGTTTGTTCTTGGCTGAACTTCTTTTTGAAAGAAAATAAGAAATGCACTTTCTGCCTCACAACAGGATAAAGTAGTGAGGAAAGCATTTCCTATTCCAGCAGAAACAACTTATTTTCTTTATTAGAAGAAAAATCTGGAAAACTATTAATGGAATATTGGTGGAACTAAGTCATATGAGGGCCTAAGAAGTCAAGAACAGATGACTCTCTGGGGAGGGAGTCAGAAGTAGATGAATGGATTAATCATGAACTTCAAAGGGATTCAACAAATCCCACAAATTAAACTTAGCAAAGCAAGAGGAATTAATATCCTAAGTGCAAGAATTAATGAATTTGAAGAAAATGGCACAATTATTAAATGCATCCAATATTTTTATAAGGAAATAATTAATGATAACAAATGAGAATTTCCAAATGTCACTAGCTCTTCTCATAAAGAAAAATAGAGAAAATATATTACCATGAATGAGAAAGTTTAAATACCAGCATAAAAAATGATTTAAAAAATGTAGGAGAGCATAGCTGATTTATAAAACTTATAAGAAATCACTCTTGAAAAATATGAATTATCAAAATCAGTTCAAGGAAAGCTTAGAAACCTGGCTGCACCAGTAATCATGAAAAAGATGGAAATATTTAAAAACTTCTGTGAAGGATTTGGGCTTTCAGGTTTGCATTAAAAATTCTTTTAACTTGTTAAGCAGCCCAAATGACCTCCAAAGTGTAGGTAGGAAAGGCCAAAAGTTTTCCATATACTGGAATACAAAATATTTATATGCATGCTTTCAAATTCCTAAATTGGATTCATCTTTAGGAAGTTAGTACTCACTAGGTTGCAGTGGAATATCAAAAATATTATTCACATTCGTTTGGAGAGACTATTAATATACTCCTCTTTTCCAGCTATATTTGTATATAAGGCTGTATTTTCTTTATATATTTAAATCCAAACAACTTATTGTAACAGACCAAATATATTGGCCACAGTAAGAATATAATAAAAGGCAGGAGAAAAACTACAAAAATGTAAAATAAATAAAGCAGTGTCATACTTCTTGCTAAAATTTTTCATTTGGAAATGTGTAGTTATTTTTCATAAAAATCTTGTTTGTGATAAGATGCACATGCATATTCTTAATTATTTCCTAATATTGTTTTTGGCAGTATCAGGAATTGAACCCATGACCTTGTGCTTGCCAGGCAAGTGCAGTGCCACTGAGCTACATCCCCATCCCAATGCGTGGTAATTTTATTGTTACTTAAAGTATATGAATAAAAATTAGTTTTAATTTCAAATGTGATCTTATCTTTGCTCTAAGTCAAATAGGTCCTTTTTTATAAATTCTGAAGTATTTACATGAAGATTTGGACTTAGTCTGAAAACATGAGGCAAAGGGCAGTATTTTTCTTGCTGTTGGTTGCTTTGGCATTCATTAATACTTTTATTTATTAAACTTTGGACCCTTTCATAATACATGGACTCAGGACTGAGTTGTAAATCAAATACAAATTTCAATGCTCATGACCGGTATGACCTTATTTTGGCATCTCTCTTCAATTTTGTCTTATTTCCTATTGTTGCTCACAAAGCTCTCTCTCTCTCCTCCTCCAGTTCTCCACCAGCAAGCAGTATGGCGACCCACGTGTTGTAAATTCTGTAGCACAAAAATAAAAAAGGGGTCAGAGTCTTTGTTGGTGAGTCAGGCCAATCTGTAACTATAGGGATTAGAGACTGCTGCTTCTCAGCTTCCCCACTTCTGAAAGTACAGATCACTTTGCGGATTAGAACAGTTACTGTTTGGCTATAGAGAGATGAAAACTGAAAATGGTTAGTTTATTTCTGATTATGAGATTAGCATGGGTCAGTGAGGCTTCTCAAAGGATCCTAGGTTGTCTTTTTTCTTATTATGCTTCTTGAACTGTGTGGCGAAGGGTCCTCTCCTCTTTTTTTTTTTTTTTTTTTTTGAGACAGGGTCTCGCTTTGTAGTTCAGGCTGGCTCTGAGCTCACTATGTAGCCCAGGCAAACCTCAAACTCAGCAATCCTCCTGTCTCTGCCTCCCGAGTGCTGGGATTACAGGCGTGAGCCACCACGCCTGGCACTGTGGTATGTGGTATTGATTGTTGGTGGGCATGAGTCTCCATGCCCAGTATTGTATGTGCTTACTGGGGATCGAACTTAGGACCTTGCGCTTGCGAGGCAGGCGCCGGAACCATTGAGCTAATCCTCTGGCCCAGTCCCCTCCTCTTAACATGGCTTAGTAAGCTAACTCATGCAGACCTCTCCTGAGAGGTGAGTGAGCACAGTTTTTTTCTGGAATAAACTTCTCACTTAAAAGACTGAAATGAAAAGGGACTAAGCATAAAGGTATCATTAATTTAAAATGGAACAAAAAATTCACAAAGCTAGGGTCAGTCTCTTCTCATGGGTAAACTATTTCCTTTTATATACTTTGGTCACCTTGGTATACATTAGTATACAGGAACCAACCTGCATAATTTTATTTATGCTCCTAGATTTTCAGTATCATTACTCCCATGAGCTCAAGACACTGCAAACTTCAAAGTGCCATATTATTATTCTTCCAAGCCTCCCTTTCCCAGTAGCCCATGAACTTCCCACCCCCTGTTAGGCTGGTAGTCATTACAGATACCATCTATAACTTTTCTTCCTCTTGGCAAGGTGCCACCTCCTGAGGTTGAAGGAAGAAATATAAAAATTTATTAAAAAGTCTCCAAAACACATCAAACACTCAACACAGTGTTTTTCCATGATTTGTGTAGAAATGAGTCACAACAAGTAGATTAAATTTCTCCCTAAATTCATGACTTGAACAAAATGAAGGAATATATTATATGGCCCAGATGTAAGCACCATGTAATTTCTTTTAAAAATAATTTTCATGAAAGCTCACCATTGTCTATTTTATTGAGCCCTCAAGTAGACCCAGAATATAATATTTTTTAAGGTCAACTCATAAAATTGTTAGTCTTTCCTCACAAAAACCCATCTATGAATGCTTTGAGAACATTTCACTTGAAAAAACCTGAAATTCTCTATCCTCTTCTGAAACTGAACTTGATTTTTAAAGGGAAGGGTTCAGCTCACTGCTGAAAGCTACTTAACATCTGATGTTGAAGTTTATGTAGAAGCTTAGAATGAATATGCATGTGTGCATTTCTTTTCTGTTTCATATTTATTCCAAAGGCTTGGTGAACTTTCCAAAGCAGTTTCTAAGCATGCACTTCCACAAAATGAAATGTCATCACAATTCAGATTTTACATGCTTTGGGGATTTCCTGCAAGTTTGTCTTTTTATGCATTCAAACATAAAGTATTTCTTCTAACAATGTGCTCCCTTTCCTGTGTGATCTTTGCAAGGGCTGTCATTAAATGTAATTTAACACAAGTGGGGCCTGAGGTGTTTTTTTTTTCATTTTTTTAATAATTTAACTTTAAAGGCTTCAAGGTCTTCTTCCTGCATCCAAGTCCAAACACTCAGCATGAATGATAGCAGTAGTAATATTTGGCCTTTTAACTGCTCACTAATTATCAGGAGAATCTGAGACTGCTCTGCAGAAATCTCAGAGAGCCCTTAGACATTACTGATAATGTATAAGCAACACGTGGGGCAAGAATGAAGATTTGGTGCTCAGACTTCATATTTACCCTTATGTTGATACAGTAGAGGAAACTGTAGATGGTGGAACAGCTTCATCAATTTACTTAAAAGAAAAATGCTCATGCACATGCTTGTCAGTTCAGTGATGACTATATGGTTTGAACTGTGAATGCATTATTTGATGCCTTAGTTTCTGTAGATGGTGTCTGAGGACCTTCACTGTTGGAGCTCATGTCTTATTTAATGTGCAAGTCAAACTCTAAGAAGTTTATGTATTAAAAGGAATTCAACCAGGCTCCAGCTGAATATCGAAGTCATGTTACGGTTTTGCTGTGGCCACTGTGGGTAGCAATATTGAACAAAGGGACTTCTTGGGATTAGAACTTGTAATAGGAATAAATAAATTGGAGCACCTTAGAAATAAGAAGTCGTCATAGTCGTGTTCTACATTTTACTACCAGTTTCCTGAGGAGGAAATACAGTCAACAATGTTGAATATCTTTGCTTTTGGGTAATAACTACTAGTATCAAAATTTGTGTAAAAAATCAACTTAGTGTCTTAAAAATATGAAAAATCTGAGACAACTCTGTGCCTAAGGTACTGTCCTTCAAAGCTGTCTCCTGCTTTTGTTTCATGTTTCCTTAATGTCATTTTGAGCTTGATTTGTTTCTAGCTAAAGATTTTCATGAAAGAACATCTACTTGTTTGATATGCGCATCCATCCCTTTTTCCTTTTGCACAGTTGCCCTCAGCTCAGAACTAGATCTTTCCAGCTGTGACTGACAATCCTAGGTGGCCGCAGGACCCTCGGGTATCTCACCAGGGACTTCTAGCATGCAGAAGGGCACTAATGTGGGAGAAAAGAGGAGTCATTTCAAAAGCAGGATGGCAATAATTTATAAAAGCTTCTCCAAGAGCCAGCTTTCCTCATGCCCATCTCTCGCCCCCAAGTGAATTCAAGGGGACAATTACTCACTTAGGGCCCAGTACCACAACTTGATACACTGCTTCTGTTTGACTTAGGTTAATACTTAGCCAGGCAGAACTGAGACTACTGAGCAAGAGAGGGTGTGTATGTGTTCATGTGTGTATTTTAATTATTCTGATCATGGACATTAATCAAATATAATAATAATTTCTTTGCTTCCCGTAGACAATCCTAATCAATTCTGGTCAATTCTGGCCACATCATACCCTTAAAAGGACTCACATCTTATCAAGTGGCATGTGTGATAAGACTGTAAACATAAGTCAAAGCAGATTTCATTGAACTGGTAGTTTGACATCAGCATCAAGCTTGTGTGATTGTAGTAATCTTCCTAGTTTTATCTGTGACTGCCTTATTTTTTTTATAAGCAAAGGCTCAGGTTAGAGTTGGTAGAATGTGGTATGAAGGTATTAATAAGTGGAATATGTGACTTCTTAATAGCTTTGAAATGAAGTATTTCTCTCTGTTCCTTGGGTGAAAATATTTCTTTTCTCATCCATGTTTAGGTTCATAACAGAAATCTCTACAACAAAAAGATTTGAGAGAAAATCGTGCAACTTTATTTGGTATGACATTTATATGACACAAGAGACCTCAGAAATGAAAACTCAAAGGTTCTGGAAATTGGTATATTCTGATGCTGAGTTTGATGCAGAAGAAGATCACAGTATAGAAGAAGGAATCAACTTAAGGGCAACAAATGGAAGGTAAATTTACCCAAGCCTGTTTGCTCAGACTCTACGCAATAGCCGTGTTTCCTCAGAGATAAGCATGCTTGTCCCTTTCTTCCAGGCACAGGAAGGTGCCTCTGGAGTGTTTTGCAGCAGGGCACAGACAGCGAGGCTTTCTCATCTATTTCAGGGGGAAAGACAAGAGGGGAGGAGAGTGACCATGGAGCTTCTGTTTGGCTGACGCCAAGCACTATATTTTGAGGTACCTGTCCTGAAATAGTATGTTCTAGTTTCTTTGGCTAAAGAAAAATGTTGTCTTAGAAATGCAAATCAGGAAAAGAAAATGTCTCAGTACCCTGGAAGCTGAATGAGCTGGAAGAGGGGATGTGGACTGGTGGCCACGCCTCCCTCTTTCCTCCCTTTGCTATGTCCTTACCCCCTCACTGTTCTTGCCAGTCTTCTTGTGAGGCTGCTGTGCCACAGAAACCACCTTGCAGGGCCTCTTTCTTAGCCCATTCTAGCTCCTCACATTTCTTTTCTTGACCTCGCTAGTAACCGGCCAAAGCTAAATAAAATTGTTTCTTCTGGTATTGTTTTCTAACCAAAGATGGACATGTAGATATAAGACCAAGAAATTCACAAGGTTTGCTCTTTCTGCCTTCCAGAACATCAGTTTCTTTCTGATTTGACTTCATTTTTGCCTGCAAATATCTCTGCGAGCTTCAGTAGACTGAGAAATGTATTCACCCTGTGTAGGCCAGCCAGGCTGGTGTGGAGGTGAATCTCCCCGGCTGGAACCAGCTGTGCCAGCAAAAGTGTTTGGTACGAACAGTTCCTACATGAAGTTCATCCAATGATTCACTGCAAAACCAGTTGCTTTGCTGATGTTTTCAGTAGTAGAAGTTTTAGAACAGATTGATTTGTAATTGAGACTCACAGAGGAATAGGACTTTCAGTCAAAGAGCAGAAATCAGAAGTGGGCTGATGATTTTAGCCACCTGCAAATGGAAGTGTACTGTGGATGTGCCGGTCCCACACCAGCTGGGATGTGCCTGGAACTTAGGGTGGCGATTTCTATGGGGATCTGAGCCTAAGTGTCACTGTGGCCTCTGATGAGCTTAAGTAGTACGTGCCATTCAGAAACAAAACAAGTTATTCAGGCTTTCACAAAGATATGCGCATACATAGACACACACACACACACACACAGACATGCACACATATGCCTGCAAAATGGAATGGGTTCAGAACCAGATTTAAAAAGCAGTGGAATGGAACATATCTAATAGAGCTAAAAGAAATGAACAGAAACAAATCAGAGGCTGAGCTATGAAGGCATCTAGTCAAGTGGGGAGAAAGACTGTGAAATTCCTCTGTCAAGAATGACTTCGACAGTTCAGTTGCTACGTTTTTGAATAGCGAATTGGTATCACTGTACAGATCGTTTTCTAAAACAACATTCATTTTCATCTAAATTCCTTACTATGTAACTGTTTATTTTTTCTCATTCACTTAATCTTCAGCTGTAAAAGGCATGTAATGAAAACCTTGGATGGTCTTCCCACTTTGGGACTGAAAACTATAAGCATCGAGTCCCTGCTTGGCGTTAGTGCTCGACGGGCAGACTTCCGGGGTGATACTTTAGGCTGGGGGGTGTGGGGGAAGGACAGCAGGTTCACTTGGAAGGCAGTGTGTACGGTTCTTTAATTGGTCCCTGTGAGTTCAGCTCTCCTGCAGTGCTAGGTCCTTCTGTTTAAATCTCAGGGGCATCTGCTCTCTATTTTCCTGCCCCTACTCATTTTCCTGTCTACTTTCTTTTCTGTAGCCCAGTGGTGGCGAACCTGTAGCACATGTGCCACAGCCGCCTGCTTGTTATTGAAAGCTCTAGAAAGTTTGCCATCCATGCTCTAGGCTTTCTATCTCTTTCTTCTCCTCTCATTTATTGAGAGTTTAAGAAATAATCTTTTCATTTGTGGGAGAAGGTGCCATTTTCTTTGGCTTTCTATATTTTGTGTTGATCCTGGCGTTAGGGAATTCCTCTCCTCCTTTCCTTCCATCAATGTATTAATATCAAGGTTTAACAACACAAATCTTTATAGTATAATCTTTTGAATGTGAGAATTCAGGAGTCAGTAATAGAAGGTATAAAAGGTAGCATGTGTTTTGATTGGTGGGAGGAAGAGAAATCAAGGAATCAGAAACTCTAGATGACTTTTGGGAAAAATGTGGAACCTCTTCGGAAGGTAGTGTACAGGATTCTAAATTAATTTGAGTTAAATTAATTCAAAAGGACTTGAGACTACTGAAGGACTGAGAAAGTACTTAGACATACTGGATTCACCAGGATAGTATTATTTTATGAAGTAATTATTACAAAGATAATGAATGCAATTGAATGAAATGCAGTTATATGTATCAATATTATGTAGAAGAGAGAATGTCATTAGAGCCATGATCATTTGAACCTCAAATGCAAGTTAGAAGCCAAGTAACGGTTTCTTTCTCTTGTGTCAGGTGTTAGAGCATTCGAGGTTCTTGAGAGCCATTCTCAAGAGACTGTCAAAGAAGAAAACAAATGACCTGGTCTCTTACTGAATTAAGGAAGAGAGACGCGAGAGGCTTTCTAAAGGCACCAGACAGTGTTCCTGTGACTGCCTGCCTGCCTCTCCTCGGTGGCTGCTGCTGGGCCATGAGGAGTGCTGCTTCCGGGGCCTCTGTCCTCTCATCCTTTGATTGGAAGGCTTAGTTAGCTCAGCCTTTCTTTCCTGCAGCAAAGGAGGAGTGTGATGAACCTACATGCAAATCCCACGGAAAACTTTCCATCCCATACAAAAACTTAACTGCATTTACACCACACACCATTATCCCAGGGAAAGCCTTGAATTCTCTCCAGTTGTTCTAAGCCAATTTTAGTGTTTTAGTCCGTCTCAGTACCCACTTGTGAAACTCTTACATTATGTAGACAACTGTTGAAATGGATAGGTCTATGGGGCTAGATTATCGGACAGTCTAGAGATTGTATTTCATATCAGAGAAGAACTATCACAATCACAGCAGGGACTTCCAGGGCTGGGGCTGGGGGTGGCAGCGTCCAGTGGTTAGTGTCTGGCTTTGGCATGGGAAGAACCTGCAGAATATGTTTATGCCAACCTATGGCATGCACATTGTTTGTTTCTAAGACCAAAAATATTAATGTGTGAATTGGTTTTTCTAAAGTATAACCTCAGTATTCAGGTTCATTGCAGTGTTGGGACTTGGGGATAAACGAGTGGG
This sequence comes from Thryonomys swinderianus, assembly GCA_004025085.1. Classification (NCBI taxonomy): domain Eukaryota; kingdom Metazoa; phylum Chordata; class Mammalia; order Rodentia; family Thryonomyidae; genus Thryonomys; species Thryonomys swinderianus. The sequence continues at coordinate 21,606 of PVIC010025527.1, forward strand.
TTTTGAGTTACAGTGTGGGCACTTCTCTTTAAAAAGTTCACCACCCCTACACTATACTGGATTTAAGCTTTCTTTCTGGAAGTCTGTTACATGCCAGACAGAGGAGGCCAGTGTGATCAGTCCCCCATAAAACCTTGGATTAAAGTCACTACTTAACTTGTCTAGTGGACAGTACTTGACAGATGTCATAATTTGTTGCTAAATGAATTACAGGCATTTTCTGTGACGCCACTGAGAGATGACTGCTGGAAGCCAGCACCTGGTTTCTTCCGGACTTGACCCCAGTGCCTCCCCCGTTTCCTCATTTTGCTGTACATCTTATTGCCAGTGTCTATGTGGAGATTATTTTAAGTCCTAGAAAGTCACTGAAGGTGGGAGTGCTCTTAGAGACCCCTGATTTAAGGCCATTTATTGACCTTTAGACAAATACTGTGGTATCTTGGTTCACAAATGCTCTTGTTTCCGAACAGTTTCATTTCCAAACACTTTGGTTCATAAACAGAAGAGTTTGGCAAAATTTTGTTTCTATTTGCAAACTCAAAGTCAGGAATCGTGGCCATCTTTCCCACAAAGACACAGTTGCAGTCATCTTTTCCAAAGCTATAAAACAAATGAAGCTCGTGCACTGAGGCACGACTGTAACTTGAGTGAATGTAGCAGAAGGTTACAGAGCTTTACTGATAGACCATACTTTTCACTTCTATGCTGTTTAAATTCCTTATGTATTTCATTTCTAGGAATACATGAGCCCCCCCACCAAGGGGTAGGGTGATCTAGGGAGTGAGGGAGAAGCAGAGACCTGAGCTCTCGCCCAACACCATGAGCACAGACCCAGGATTGGGGGCGGCAATGTGCAGTGGCTAGCGTCTGGCTTTGACATGGGAAAAACCTGGGCTGGCGCCGTGCTATTGTTTCTTAGCTGACTACTTTGCAGCCGGTTAGTTAGGTTTTTCTGTGCCACATTCTCCAATTCATAAGTTGGGCGAAGCTTCTGTGGCCGTTATGAAAACTAAATGCAGTAAGATAAGGATTATAAGTCCTTGGTGCGCTGCCTGGTACAGAGAAAACACTCAGCGAATGATGGCTATTACCAGTCAGTAGGGGACAGATTACCCTCCATTTCAGGGCCACTTATAATTTACTGCTAATTATGTTTTGATGGTATTTGCATACAGTATTTAATTGACTGAAAAATCTCATTAATACCTCATAATGGAATACACACATTTTATAGGGAAAATGTTATTGGGATATTATAAAGCAGGGTCTCTGTTTTTTCTATCAAGCATCCAAATGCCATGACGATGACTCTATCGCTGTGGCAAGTCTCAACAGTTTTAGGTGCGTGGGATGAGGGTTCCCCGGTTTTGTGTGCCCTCGAGGAGAGGGCTTCCAGTCTTGCTGTCCTCCATGTCTTGCTGTTACCACACAGACGCTTCCTTCCGTTCCTGGGTTGTCTTGGCTCAGTGCCGGTGTTCTGCCCAGGAACCCGCTCTCACCTTCTGGCCCTCCGTCGTCGTGCTGGTTCAGCACACATGGTGGCACAGGGACCACTGTTGGGACGCGTCTGAGGGCCTTGTCCTCATCTCCTTTTCTCTATGCCATGGTGCTTCTGTCAGGTCCGGAATGCAGTCCTCAGACTCATGGCACTCACTGTTTTCTCTTTCCGGTGATTTGTCTTCAGTCACTCAAATTGCCAGGTATCCTTTCTTTTCAATAGCCCTGGTGACATAAAAATTCCTGTGCAGAGCCTTAAATCCTTGCTGTGGGCATCAATATCTCCCCTTATGAGCCTGAGGGCAGCAGTGTGAAATGCATTTTATAACTATTCCCCAAAATGGGTCTTTGTGCTCTCCCTCCCTCTTGTGTTCCTATGGAAGCCTAATATGACCACTGGATTTTCCCCATCATAACTTCTTCATTTCCTGATCTTGTATTTGCATTAAGAATATTTGTAGTTAAGTAGTACATAACAGTTATCCTCCCTGAAATTCATCAGTTGTTATTGGCAAATATTACCAAATATTTTCTATTGTTCTGGAACTCCAACCATACCAATTAATTATTACCTGCAGAGTCAATGAGAACATTTTTGGTTTCTCTGTTGAAATACAATGTTTTGCATATTTCAGTCATTTATATGCAATATCTACAAAACTTATTTGCTCTCTATCCACATCCCTATACTATTATTTACCTGAAATATTTAAGTTAAACATTCCCGCGAGGGGGTAGCTGCCACCCATGGGAAGCATTAGTGTGATTACTGAATATCCGGGGAGCAATGCAGATCTCTGTATTTGGTATTTATCGAGCACAACCTTAGGCCAATATGAGATGTCAAACCCAGCATGCATAGTGTTTATGGTGGCCCTCAGGCTGTCTTTAAAAGAGACTAGATAAGCTTGGTAAGATTTATCACTCTCTGATTCATATTGTTACTATGTAGGAGCCTAAATTAAGGATGTATTATCTTTGTAGCTGCCTTGTCACTCATACGGAGTTTGATTAGTGACAACAAAGGTGAAATGAAGGAAGAGGTGTTGCCAATTGAGGCCAATTCCCCAAGATGAGCATAATTACTAGATTTAGCAAATACAGTAATAAAAATCAGATGACTAAACAGAAAACAGTATTTTTCAGTTGACTTGTTCCTATGGAAAAGGTTATGCAAGGGACATAATCCTTCTTATCTGTGTCTATACGTGGATGTGAATAAATAATAGAAATTTCTAGAAAGCACAGTTTACCGATATTAAAGCTTTTTAGTTGTACACAGTGTTGTGATCTACAATTCCAATTACTTGGAGGTTCATGCAGGGATAGTGCAAGCTTGAGGCCAGCGGCTAATGCACAGTGAGACCTCTGTCCCCCAGCTGTTCGCTCAGGGATCTGAGTGCCATTGTCTTGGACTGTGCTGTTCCAACACTGTGGGGCAACAGGTTATGGAAAACCACTGGGGATATTTCAGAGAACAGACCAGGAGGTGCTATAATTCCTTGTTTGCGTGCTCCACTACCCCAAACAACCTACTAAGATGCAGCCATGTGGGAGCATAATTTTCTTCTATGTCGGTTAGTGGAAGAAAATATTTGGTGAAAGCACAGATTGCCCATATCTAACCATCAGAATCACCTGAACACCACATGAAGCTCGAGCCTTTCCATCAGATCAGTAGAGAAACTGTAGTCTGTACTTACGGTGATAAGGCTGAAGTTCACCTCTACATTTTCAATTCTTGTAATTAGTACTTGCCTTATATCTGAATTCATTCCTTTACCTCATAAGTTATCAAAACATATTGATTTTCTGCCACAGGTATAAGAAATGATCACGGGCCAGAGGGTTAGCTCAGTGGTTCCGGCGCCTGCCTTGCAAGCGCAAGGTCCTGAGTTCAATCCCCGGTAACCACATACAATGCTGGGCGTGGAGACTCACGCCCACCAGCCATCAATACCACATACCACGGTGCCGGGCGTGGTGGCTCACGCCTGTAATCCCAGCACTCCGGAGGCTGGGACAGGAGGATTGCTGAGTTCGAGGCTTGCCTGGACTACATAGTGAGGTCAGAGCCAGCCTGAACTACAAAGCGAGACCCTGTCTCAAAAAAAA
>PVIC010025528.1:0-25151 GCA_004025085.1 Thryonomys swinderianus
AAAATTAGAAATAAAAAGAGTGAGGGTATAGCTTAGTAAGAGGGCCCTGAGTTTAATCCCCAGTACTGAAAGAGTAATCTGGAAGGATTTCTACTTCCAGCAAGATAGAATGGACATGTTTTCCTTTTTTTCCTACAGAATGTGTTACCCTGGACACAGGCCAGATACGGTGCCCATAGCTGTACTTCTAGCACTTGGGAAACTGGGGCAAGAGGACTATGAGTTTGAGGACATCCTGAGCTGCATAGTGAGACGCTGTCTCAAAACTCAGCCATCACTGGATATCGTATATTAATAGAAGGAAGATTCTGAAAGTTGGAAGAGATAGACTGGCTAGAAAACTTGTAATCCGAGGAAGAACATGATGGTGACTTGGAATTTCTTTCTTGCTTCATATCCCAGAGTTGGAGCTAAGGAAGCCAGTAATGCAGAAATATCAAAAGCATAGACAAAGACTCCCCAGCAAAAGCCTGTTCTCTCTACCCAAGAACCTACAAGGGGGCAGCCTATCAAGGCAGATCACTTGTAGAGAGTAACCACCGTGCTCTAGCCAAACAACGCAGAAGAGAATGTGGTCAGGACCACAGTGGCGGGCCTCCTCCCCATCGGTCTATGGTGAGGGTGTCCACTGCTCCCTACAAGGTGGGATCAAAGACCGAGCGAGACCAGGATTTTCCTCCGTGTCATACTGTTACATAGTTCTTCCCTCACCCAGTAGTGCCAGGGGTAATACTAGGGTGGTGTCAGAGGAGGCCTGCTGAAGTGGAGGACTCTGGTCTCTGCCCAGCGTGAAAAGCCCTCTTGTAATGGGGACTACATAGAAAGCAGGAACTAGGCATCCAGCACTTACATTTGAGACCTCCTGGTGAGCTGAAAGGCCATCCCTGCCCCTCTGTACTAAGAGCCCCCAGTCAGATGTCAATGGAGTCTCAGTAGGATATATGAATTCTCCCACCTGGAATTAATGAGACAATGAGCCCCCACCCTACCATTTCCTGGGCCTTTCACAGGTCTTTCCCTGCTGAGACAGTATCAGAGGAGGTCAGCTAAGAAGAAAGGTTTAATATGATCTAGAATTGTATTTTCTAATCTACAAAATGTAAAAGTTTTGGTAAAAGTCAATTATAACAAAAAACTAGGAAGATACCAAACAGAAAGAAAAAAGACAATCAAAAGATAAAATTGAATTGAAATGAAAGATGTTGGGATTAAGTTTTAAAGCAAACATTATAAAAATGTGTTAATGATCAATTGCAAACTTGCTTGAAGCCAATGAACAATAGAAAGTCTTAGCAAAGAAACAGAAGATATCGAGAAGAACCAAAGAGAAATTTTAGTATCAAAAAATAATAGAATTTCTGACATAAAAACTCCGGTCGAACTGAGTAAACTGGAAGACAGAACATATCCAATATGGCTAAAAAGAACAAACGCACTGGATAAAATTATAGAAACTTAGAGATATGTGGGACAACAACAGAAGATCTAACATCAGTGTCAGCAGACCTCAGAAAAAAAAGAAAAGAAAAGGTGGGGCAAAAACAAAAGGCATTTGAAGAAGAAATATTAGTTGAAGAAAACCTGAATTTGGCATAAAGTTACAGATTCAAGAACACAGGTAAACCTCAAACAGGAAACACACAAAGAAATCCATATCCAAAACAACTCACATTCAGATTTCTAAAATCTAAAGATAAGGGAAAACATTTAAAAGGAGCAGGAGAGAAACAATGTCTTACATTGAGGGGAAACACAATTCCAATGAAAGTAGATTTCTCATCAGAAATTATAGAAGCCAGAAGGAAATGGCACAACATTTTTTTAAATGCTGAAAGAAAAGACCTGTCAACTCTGAACTACACATCCTGTGAACATATCCTTTAGGAGTGAAAGAAAAAATAAAATATGCCCAGATGAAAGAAAACTAAGCAAATTTATAGCTAACCTACCCTAAAAAAGTAGGGAAAGGAAATTCCCTACACATGAAAGAAATGATTTTTTTAAGAAAATATTAAAATGAGGAATAATAAGTACAAGAAGCAAAAATATGAATACATACAGTAGATTTTCCTTCTCTTGAGTTTTCTAAACTGAGCTCAATAGTTAAAGCAACAATTTTTTTTTTTTTTTTTTGAGACAGGGCCTAGCTTTGTAGTTCAGGCTGGCCCTGAGCTCACTATGTAGCCCAGGCAAGCCTCAAACTTAGCAATCCTCCTGCTTCTGCCTCCCGAGTGCTGGGATGACAGGCGTGAGCCACCACACCAGGCACTGTGGTATGTGGTATTGATTGCCAGTGGGCGTGAGTCACCACGCCCAGCATTGTATGTGGTTACCAGGATCGAACTCAGGACCTTGCTCTTGCGAGGCAGGCACCGGAACCACTGAGCTAACCCTCCGGCCCTAAAGCAACAAATTTAACATTGATACAATTTTAAACATATGGAGAAGAATTTTTAAGAAAATTCTAAACAAAGCAGGAGACTCAAAATGAGGCCAGGTTTCTACAGTTCACTTGAACTGGTGAAATAATGACACCAACAGATTTTAATAAGACAGAGAGATAGACGGTTATGGATACATACCTAGACCAACTACTAAAAAGTTACACACAAAATTTACTCAATAATTCTGTAGATAAAAATCAAAAAAATATTCAAGATCAGATGATTAAAAAATCAAAGATGTAAAAAATAGGGAAAACAAAAAGAAAAACAACACAACTAATCCTATCATGTCAATAATTATATTAAATGTAAATGGTCTGATATGCCAATCAAAAAAAGACAGAGAGAGCCGGGCAAGGTGGGTCATGCCTGTCATCCCAGCACTCGGGAGGCAGAGGCAGGAGGATTGCTGAGTCCCAGGTTTGCCTGGGCTACATAGTGAGCTCAGGGCCAGCCTGAACTACAAAGCGAGATCCTGTTTCAAAAAAAAAAAAAAAGGAGCAAAATAAATCTAAAATAAGCAAGCACTAAATAACAATAGAAATCAAGGGGGGCAGAGATTTAGTTCAGTGGTTCTGGCACCTGCCTTGAAAAATGCAAGGTCCCTGGTTCAATCCCTGGTAACTACATACAACAATACTGGGCATGGTAGCCATGCCCACTGGCAATCAGTACCTCATACCACAAATGCTGGGTTTGGTGGCTCAAACCTGTAATCCCAGCACTTGGGAGGCAGAGGCAGGAGTATTTCTGAGTTCGAGGCTTGCCTGAGCTATATAGTGAGCTCAGGGCTAACCTGAACTACAAAGCTAGACCCTGTCAAAAAAAAAAAAAAGAAATCGACAAAATTGAAAACAAAAACAACAGAGAAAAATCAATGACATGAAGAGTTAATTCTTTGAAAAGACTGTAAATCTGATAAGTCTCTATGGAGACTGACAAAGAAGGAAAGTGATAACAAAGTACCAAAATCAGGAATGAATAGGAGATATCACCAGACACTCTACACAGATCAAAATAATAATGGGGCACTATGAAGAACTTTACACATGTAATTAATGAAATGATCCAATTCCTTGAAATATACAGATGAGCATAACTTAAGCAATGTGAAGTAAGTTGTATATAACATATATAACCTTATATGTAACATAATTGTTAAGGAAATGAATTTATGATAGAACCACCCCATCCCAGATAGAATAAGACCTGTGTATATTAACATAAAGAGAAAGAACAGCATAATTACAATAGAATGAAAAACAAGTTGCAGAATATGCTGACTAGCATATTTTAGACACAAAAGGTGTGTGTGTGTGTGTGTGTGTGTGTACGCACTTTCATGTACATAAACTATTTCGAGAAGAAATGAAACTGGAAAAAATTACTTTCCTTGTTATGGTAGAACTAAGCCTCAGTTGTAAATGAGAATAAAGATATTATTGTAGATGAGAATAAAGATAACTAAGAATAATTGCTGGGCATGCCAAAACCTAGAATTTAGCAAGCAGCCCCAGTGTCCTGAGTACTGTAAAGATTTAGGAAGGAGAACAAACCGATGAAGCCACCTGAGAACAGGCCAGGGAGAGCTCTCTGAGAGCGACGGGGCTTGAGGTGAGCTCTGAAGTGGGGATAGGATCTGTCTGGGTTCAGGAGAGGAGAAATGCGATTATAGAGAGAGACGCCAGGAGACTGAGTAAACCCACAGTGTCAACTTCATTTGATTAAGAAATTCTTAACCGATCAGTAAAACATGCCTTGATTGTGTCAGGGTTGACCACGGAAGTGTGCTCTTAGGTCCCTTGCCCATTCCTCTTTGGCACTACTCCCATGCTCTGTTTCCCAGCCTCCATGAACTAACCAATTTTGCTCCTCCAAGTCCTTCTGCTATGATGTTCCTGCTTTGGAGTCAACTAATCATAGCTTAAAACTATGACCAAACTAAATCTCTCCTCCTTTAATTCGGATGTCAGGCAGTGAGGAAGCTGACAAATACAAAAAAATCTGTATCAGACAAGCAGAGTTATTGTTGTAACTACACCTCACCATGTGGTTTAAAAGCCCTTTGAACTTGTTTGCAAATGGAGTTTGAAAGTCTTGGAGATGCCAGCTAGAGAAGCCCTAGGCCGCTGTAAATAGAGACTGATGGGTGATTTGGATCAGAACTCAGGAGACAAGAATGTTGACAGGAATGTGAACAGTAAAGGCCAGACTCTGAAGGCTTCATTTGGGGTCAAAGATGCCAACTGGAAGTTGGACTAACAACATGCGTTATGCTCTGGCAGGACACTGCCTGTGTCCTGAGACTTTGCAGTACTGTGATTAGAAGTGGTAAACTACTTAATCTGGCAGAGGAAATTTCACAATATTCAGGCTGTAGCATGGGTACTACTGGGTATTTTAGCCATATTTATAATAAGAATATGAAGCAAAAGGCAGAGAAAAAATTTAAAACTCATATTGTGGCCCAGAAGTAACCACATATAAAATTAAGTCCAAAGGAGATGTGTTCGCTAAAGAGATTAGCAGCGTTAAAAAGAGACCAAGTACTTTGTAGAGAAATAAGCAAGATGACTTGAAGGCAGCTCAGAAATGAGCAACCTTTCTTTAAAGAAAAGAGTTCCTGAGACCCATGCTCAAGAAGGCCCTGTTAGGAAATTGGTTCCCTGGGATTTATGTCACCAGTGCTCAGCCATTCAAACACTCAGAGGCCACTGTAGCCATGGTTCAAGGGTCCTTGGCCAATGCTTCCATGGACAGCATACCTTGGTGTCACCCATGTGACAGTGGTTTTATTGACATGAAGAATGCAAATCAAGATCTGAAAGAAAACACTAGAGCGGCAGGGAAGGAATGCCTGAGAAGACAGTGCATGAACCTCTAGGGATGAAGCTAAAATGCAGTAGAAGCCCCCCAAAATCAGAGTTGTCAGGAATGTGGACAGAGTTCTCAGGAAAGCTGCAGGTCACAAGTGGAGTTAGCCCATGAGAGGGTGGGTGGGTCACAACCAGCAAGGCCATAAACTGGGGCCTTTGGAATACACATTGTACCACTATATGCCCTAGATATTAGATATGGAACTACTGGACTTAATGTTTCCCCACTTGGTTTCAGTATTGATTTTGTCTGATTCATTTCTATCCCCCTATTTCTGCCATTTGGAATGGGAATATTTACTTTTGCCAGTGTCTCTTGGGATTATATAACTTGCTTTTGATTTTTAAAGAGGTTCACAGCTAAGAGTTTTCCTTGAGTCTCAAAAGAGACTTGGACTGGAAAATTTGAAAAATGCTGGGACTGCTGAAACTTTAGGGAATGGATTATTACATTTCCAGTTATACACAGGACAGTCGTAGGATGTTAAGCAGAATTATAAACTTGTTATTGTCTTTATTTGGAGACTAAGTATGGCCTAAAGAGGTGTGTTTTGGTGTGAAGTTGACAAAGGTTGGATTGTGACCATTAATCCTGATATGTCAAGTTCTTTGAATTAAGAAACACTTGGTGGATTAGTAAAGCATGCTGCTGAATTTGTCTGTGTGGATCCTGAAGACGTGTCCTTCGGCCCTAGATCTGCCCCCTTGCCCATTCCTCTCTAGCACAGACCCTCTGCTCTGCTTCCCATTCATCATGGGCTGAGGAGTGCTGCTTCCCCAAGTCTCTCTACCATGATGTCTCTGCTTGACTTACCAGTCATAGACTGAACTCAATAACAAATTAAAACTCTCCTCCTTTAAATGATGGCCACTAGTTATTGTGTCCAGCAATAAGAAAGCCATCCAATATAAGTAGGATCACAGCCTGGACTTCTCAGTTGACAGACATGAAATTTTCCTTTGAGGAGGCCTATTTATCTACTATCTATCTATCTATCTATCTATCTATCTATCTATCTATCCATCCATCTATTTATTTATTTTAAGGCAGGGTCTTGCTTTGTAGTTCAGGCTGGCCCTGAGCTCACTATGTAACTCAGGTAAGTGAGGAGGCCAACTATCAAGAAAGACAGAGGGTTGAGACGTTTCCTCATCATATTCTTAGAGTTGCTTTTCTTCCTTTCTTTCTAAAGGGCTTTTAAAACCAACAGCTAATAAAACTGTCCCCTGGGTGTTTGGCATGTCTCAAAGTGCTGCCAAGTGCCACATGCCTTCATATCCCCTCCACAGCCTAGATGAAGGTTGCTGACATTCTGGTCCTCATTTACAGGTTTAGGAGCCTTTTCAGAAGCCTGGTCCCACATCCTCAACCTCCTAAGGAACCCTCTTGCTGGGGGAGTTTTAAAACCAAGATCAGGTTGGACAGCTTGGATTCGATGTTCAGACAGATGAGAAGACCAAGGCCCAGTGTAGGGCTTGTGATTTTTACATTTTTTTTTTATTTTTTTGAGACAGGGTCTCGCTTTGTAGTTCAGGCTGGCCCTGAGCTCACTATGTAGCCCAGGCAAGCCTTGAACTCAGCAATCCTCCTGCCTCTGCCTCCCGAGTGCTGGGATTACAGGCATGAGCCACCACGCCCGGCACTGTGGTATGTGGTGTTGATTGCTGGTGGGCGTGAATCACCATGCCCAGCATTGTATGTGGTTACCGGATTGAACTCAGGACCTTGCACCTGAGAGGCAGGCACCAGAACCACTGAGCTAAATCTCCGGCCCTGGGCTTGTGATTTTGATGGCTGGCCCCTGAAAGGTCATGTGTTGAGGACTTGGTGGCTAATCCATGGCACTACTGGGAGGCAGTGAGACCTTTAAGAGCTGGGGCCTAGTAGAAGGAAGTACGTCACTAGCATTGTATCCTCGAAGGGACATGGTCTCCCAGCTCTTCCTGTCTCCTGGCCACCATGAAGCAAGGTATTTTGCTTCTTGCTCTAATGTGCCTCATCACAGACCCAAAAGCACTAGGGCCTGAAGACCATGGATTGAAGCTTTTGAAATCATGAGCCAAAATAAACCTTTCCTCCTGTAAACTGATTGTCTCCTATATTTTGCCACAGTAATGAAAGCTAACTCAGTGTCCTATGTCACATGGGAGACGATGAGTGAAGTGATTCTCCTGCCCAGTGCCCATTGCTCAACAGAAGCACAGAGCGAGCCCCCACCTGCAGCTTGGTGCTGTGACACAGGGACTTCCACCACAGCTATGAAGTCCCCTGTCACTATTTCTAGGGGTGTCAGTTTCAAGTCAGCAGTTAGACCAACCCTCAGAAGTTCCAGGCCTGAAACTGCCGTCTAGGTGGCCTGTTATACACGCTTCTCATCAAGGGAAGCCTTTCTGGGGCCTCTGCCGGCTGCAGCCCACCTGCAGGCATGAGGTGGCCCCCCTGCTTATGCATGCACCTCTCATGTGCCAGACACGAGCTGCGTAGAGTGCCTCCCCTGAAATCTCCTCTCTCCAGAGCTTAGTTATTTATGCTGTTTTCCAGAGGAGGAAACTGGGGCTTAGAGAGGCCCGAGACTCCTGCTTCTCCTGCTTTCAGGACTGTGAGGATCTGGAAGGAAACTGAGACAAAAAAAATCCGGTAAGAAACAGAGAGCAGCCCCCCCTCCTCCCAGGGCCAGCCCAGAGCCACCTCCCTCAGCCTGGCAGCCAGGGTCTGGCTTCTTAACCCTCAGTGTCCTCATCCACATGGTGGTCGGCCACACCCTCACCCTCTCTTATTGAGTGCCCAGGGTTTTCAGTAATTCCATTACTGCTCTCAAGAAGCCTCAAACTAGTGGCCAGGGCCCAAAGTGGCCCTCACAAGTGCTCTCCGTGGCACACATGGCTTTCTGTTTTGCTTTTCTGATTGAACTCTAATTACAGCGCTAAAAGTTGGGATGTTTTACATAAAATTCTGCATTTTTCTCTTCTTGACAAAAATGGGAAGGTTTGGCAATCCAGGTCTGTCTTCCTGTAGAGCAACAAAGGACCAGGGCTGGGTTGTAGTCCCCTGGGATGGGTGTCACCGCACCCAGCCCCTCTCCTGAGCCCTTTCCACTCACTGACCCAGCTGCTTCTGGTGGCCTTGCCTCCGTGGCTCCTGCGGTAAACTCTCACGCATGCTTCCAATAAACATGCACTAAGCACCCACTAGAGACACAAGCTGTGATTGCAAAGGGACAGGGGTGCGAACACCCTGCTCTCCTGTGGATTCCAGCAGAGCCTCCAGGGCCTGGTGGGGAGAGCTAATAGGCAAATTGTCTGAAAAACAATTTTCTGTATTATGACCTTATTTTGTATTTGGATTTTTTTTTTTTTTTTTTTAGACAGGGTCTCACTTTGTAGTTCAGGCTGGCCCTGAGCTCACTATGTAGCCCAGGCAAGCCTAGAACTCATAGCAATCCTCCTGTCTCTGCCTCCCCAGTGCTGGGATGACAGGCGTGAGCCACCATACCTGGCACTGTGGTATGTGGTACTGATTGCTGGTGGGCGTGACTCACCACGCCCAGCATTATTGTATGTGGTTACCAGAGATCGAACTCAGAACCTTGAGCTTGCAAGGCAGGTGCCAGAACCACTGAGCTAAATCTCCAGCCCCCGGAATTTCTTTTTATCATTTTGATCAACTAACATTGAGCCCTGACGGCACCCTGACACCGTTCCTAGTACACGGGGGACAGCAGAGATGCCAACGTCAGACCCAGCCCTCTCGGAGCCCAACTCCCTCAGGAGAATTGCACGCGTCCTGGCAGAGCCCTCACAGAGGCAGAAGGGCCATCTCTTACTGCAACAGGGAAGCCAGGTCCAGGGAGATGCTCTGGCCAGTCGCGCTGCTCCGGGAAGGTGGAGCGAATGACCCGGGACGGGGCAGCGGCCCCACCCGGCTGCTGAGCCTCAGACTCAGCGGCGGCGGGATTGGTGGCCGGGTGGGGTGTGCAGACGCGCGTGGGCGGGGCCTGCCCAGCAAGCCGCCCTTCTCTAGGTCGCTGTTCAAAGTCTAGCCCGAGTCCCGGTTCCAAGGTCGCAAGGTGGGACCCCGCTGGAACGTTGGGAGTTACAGTGGGGAGGGCCAGGTCTGGGTGGAGCCCACGAACCGGCCTGGCGTTAAAAGGAGGACCGGCCTGAGCAGGTGTAAATTATGCACAGCTATTTCTGGAAGCTTCTTAGATTTCTCAAGAGAGAGAAATTAATTTGCCTGTTTGGGCAAATAACACCAATTTTTTTTTCCTCCTGCTTAAGGTCATTTTGTTAAAATAAAATTGATTAACGTTCTCTTTAAAGTTTAAGTAGAAACTGCTCAAACATATTTTTATGCACAGAAGCGCGGTTTGCCCCCTTCAGTAATTAATAACTCCACAAATAACACCACGTGCACAGCCCGCGGCGGGGGGCGGGGCCGCGCCAAGTCGGCCAATCAGGGCCTAGGCCCAGGAGAAGGGGGGCTGAGCAGCGACTTCCTTCCTCCCCTGTAGGCTACTAAGGGCCAGGCGGAGGGAGGCAGCTGCGGTTCCCCGCGGGTCTCTCCCGGCTAGAGGGACGCTGGTGAGGCCACACCCGGAGCAGCCTCAGTGACTAGCGGGAGCCCCGCCCCCCTGTCTCAGGCACTCCGCGGAGGTGCCTGTCTGGGCTGGGCTGCGGCTCTGGAGCAGTTAGAAACGGTGCTGGGCACTTGCTTAGGTGCTGTGCCTCGGCTCCCTCGTGCGTAGCACAGGGACACATCTGTCAGCGTCTGTGTGTGGGTTTAAGCGAGTCACCACACATGTTTAAAATAACGGCAGGCACATAACGAGTGCTGAAATGACGTTTTGAATCACGCTTCCTTTCAGTTTCCCAACTGTATTTATCCTCTTACCATCAAAGCCCCTAGGTTCGAGGTGCAGAGGAATTAAGTGCCTTGGTTGAGACCACAGGATGGCCGGGCTCAGGTCCGCTCCAGAGTTCAGGCCTCGAGGAGCCCTCACAGCCGCGCTGACCCTGCCCTGGGCCTTTACCGGGGTCACTTAGAGCTCCCACGCTTGCATTCGGTAAGCCCTTGTCTGCTCCAAATCCTGGGCAAGGCTTGGTCCTGGGTACCCTGACATTTGCTAAGAGTGAAGCCCTACTCAGATTCGGTCAGTGACAGGATGGCAGTGGGCACAGAGGTGTCCGCTGGGCCTGGGGGCAGGGGGCCGAGCACGCTCAGTCTCATCTCTCCCAAGCACAAGGCAGTAGTGTCTTTCCCCGTCCTGTTGTGATGGAGTCGGGCCATGTGACACCCAGCGGCCAGCGAGTGTGGGTAAAATAGCTGTGTGTGCACGTGCACGCGTGTGCAGACACCCAGCCGTGAGGCCTCTCAAGTTCTCTCTTGTCCCCGTCTGGGTTACTGACCACACTGAACGTGGTGGCTACTCACTGTGCCTGACTTCAGAATACCCGTGATGAGGAAAAGCCCAGGATCCAGCCGGCCATGTGAGTGAGGAATAGACTGTGCAGCGGCTCCTGACAGGTCACAGGCAGGTGTGAAGGGAGAGATCCACACAGCAGGTCTTGGCGTGGCTCTTACCCTGGAGCACTTGACCTGGCCTTGTGGGTCAGAAGGAGGCTGCCTCGGGACAAATGGTGATGGAGTGGAGGTGAATTTTGGCACAAAATTTTGCTTAATGGATAGACGAGTGGGTAGATGAGAGGGCTGGCAGTTTAGCTCTATTTATTCAACACTCACAGGTGCAGGTCCAGTGCCAAGAATTCACCCCTCAGATTGGGAGGGAAGGAAAGCAGATAGGAAGTTCAGTATTAAACACTGTGCAGTTTAAAAGGACCATTCTCTGCGGCTAGGGGAACTGGAAAATCCTTCTCATGGCAGCTTCTGCATGAGACCAAAACCCTTACCACCTGCTTCTGGAAATTCCGGGCAGGTACCCAAGGACCAGGGCCCCTGGTCCATTTCCCAGCCCGGGCAAAATTCCTCCACCCACGGAGCCATTTAATCTGACAATTCGCACATCCCAAGGCAGCAGCCATAGACCACAGGCTTCCAGTCACCTTAATGCTCCCTAAAGCCAAGTCCAAACTCCTAGGGGCTGATTCCATCACTCCCTCCAAGCTGAAGAGGGTCCCTCCTGTGTGTGAGACCTGGCTTCGCTGTCCTCATGGCGACAACCATACTGTTATGGGTTCTCAAGACTGGGTATCATCTCATCCAAGCCTCCACCGACCCTCTGAGGCCCTTGGGGGGCTGAGAGGCGCTTAGCTCACCCTAGCTCAGGATGTCTGCCTGGAAAGGAAGTGGAAGTACCCAGGCTCTGATGTACCTGGCACTCCTCCCCCACCTAGCCACAGCCTGGCCGGGAAGAGTGAGGGTCCCAGGAAGGGCCTCCGTGCCCCCATCCCAGCCCCCTCCTGCAGAGTCGAAAGGGGTTCAGCCAATGGGCCCAGTCGAGACAGCCAGAGAACAATGGGGCTGGGGTGAGGGGGAGTCGGTGGGGTTCCCCTGGCTGCCTTGTCATCGCCATAAACCTCATTACCTCGCAGTCCCCGAGGCCGCCTCTCTCCTTACCCAAAGCAGCAGCCGACTTCGCTGCTGATTCCCACACGGCGTGAAAAGCTCTTAAACCCCCCGCTGTACTTTTAATGGGGGCAGTGACTAATTTAGCCCTACGCCACCAACCGTCAAATCAAATCTTCTATTGGTACTTACTGAACACTCACCTGGGCTCCATGGGGGTCAGGATAAATCCAGATCTGGGAAGGACCCAGAGAGAGTGTGACAAGCCCAGGGACACACTGGGCCCCTTGATGGTCTTAGCACTGGCCACAGGGGGGCCCAGCTGTGGGTGTGTGGTGGCCTAAGTCTTCACAGCCTGGGGCTGGGCACGCTGTGGATCACCCTGATGAAGACCCTCAGGTCTCCCCGAGAGCAGCCTGCTCTCCAGGAGGCTGAAGACTGGAGCTCACCGCCTTCAGTTTCCAGAAGGCGAGAGCCTTGAATTCTGAGGGTGATGGTTCCACTCTGTGGGACACTGGCTTGGGCTGCGTTGATTCCTGGGTCAGAGCACTCTGGAAAACCAGAAAGCCCCGCTGGTGTGAGGATGGTCTCTGGGGTGGCAGAGAGGGACACTCTCACAGGTCACCAGAAGCCCCTTGGTCTGGGAGCCTTCTAGACGATGGGTATAATTGCTCCAAATTCCATGCCTGTGACTCTGTATTACATTATAATTAGGTGCAATCTGTCTGCCTGTTTCATTTCCGCTCTGCAGAGGGTAATAACCAATTTCCTTGCCCCTTGTGGAAAGTTAGCAAGGGAGGGTCCCCTGTGCAGATTCTGGGCTCTGATTGGTGAGTTGACTAAGCACCCGCCTGAGGAGGTGTGGGAGGCGACAGAGGGCCCCAGAAACTACAGTTGCAGGGTGGGCCTGCATAGTAGGACACAAGCACAGCCCTAGGATGCCAACACCAGGACACACCGACTCTCTGGGCTTGCCGGGTGGGTGGGCCTCTGCAGCGAGGGCAGCACTGGGGAGTCCAGGCCACAGGTCCCAATTGGGAATCTGCTCCCACCTGGCTCCACTGAGCACCCAGCTCTGGAGCTCGTGGGGCTACGAGCTTCCCCTTACCCATGATGCACCCCTGTGCCTTGGGCAAAGGTAGAAGCCACGTGCCACTCTAGCAAGGCAAGGGTTAAGTGCATGCCCATCTGCACCAGGAAAGCCCTCGGAAGGGGGAGAAGGAAGGAAACAGGGTGGATGCACTGAGTCCTGTGTGCTCGGGTGTGCGGCCCTGCCCCAGGCCTCAGTTTCCCCTATAAAGAAATGACAGTGTGTTTTGGTCTGGCAAACTCCCCCTGACTCCACTCCAGCGGCCACTGGTGTCTCATCTGGTCTCCGTGTGTTAGAGGTCATACCCTTGTGTCCCCAGAGAAGCGGGGCCTATTGTGCACCATCCCCAGGAGCATGTGGGAGCCCACGGAAACTCGCCTGGGAACAGACCTTCTGTCAGGCACCCCCTCTGGCCCCCAGCTGGGGTGGAGAGAACCAGGCAACCGGATGCTAATCGCATGGATTCCCTTTATTGAACTGAACTAGTTACTGCAGTCAGATTAAGTCACATTTAAAAGCAGACCATCCAGTTGCACTGAAACCGATTATATTCATTACATAGTTTTAATCACTGTCCGGTGAACTGGCAAATCCAATCAAAGCATTAGTCTTTAATTAAAAAATTAAAAGGAAATATTCAGACAATAGCCAAGCAATCACATCACGATGCACAATTACCTAGAATTGCAATTAAAAAGTAGTTAACCAAAGGGGGGAAAGAAAAACAAGAAAGAAAAAAAAGAAGCAAAGAAAAAAATCACACTAATCCTTTCTTTAAAAACTATCAATATAATACATGAAGGAACAAAGGACAATAGCCTCAAAAAGCAGGTTTCTCTAACACTAGAAATGTAGTCTGCGGCGGAAACTCTAAAAGCACACTAGCTGTAGCAGGACAATAAAAAATACTGAGCATGGAATACTTTTAATCTCTGCCATTAATATTCATTTCCAGCTGCTTATAATAGCAGCGCCTCATGGCCAAATCATTAGAGTTTTACATCTGGGTTGCAAATGACACTTTGATTGGATGTAATGTTCAAATGGCCCTCCCCACGGCGTCTCCGGCAAGCCTTCTGCGGAGAGGTGTCCTGTCGAGCGGTCCCTCACTGTGCGTGCTGGCTCATGGTGTGGTTCTGCAAAGGGAAGAAAGGAGACACGCATGAGGGCAGAGGGACAGAGAGCGTGCCCGCCCCTCCCACCCGGTGCACCACTCCGGAGCTGCAGAGAAGCATCGCGATTATCACAGAACAAAATGCAACACGGAGAAAGTGCTCAGGGACGCAGCTGCCAAGGCGCCACGTTGATTCAGGGCTTGGGGATTGGTTCCTATTGCTGCCAACCCGGTCTCCTTACAGTTTTTTTTTTTTTTTTTAAGACCATTCAGGTGTTACCACAGGGATGGGCTGGGTGAAGGGAAAGGGGAGGCACTGGGGAGGTGGCAGGAATGACAAACATCTCCGTTCCTCCAGAGACAAGAAGTATCAGGCTTCCTGCCGGCCGCCGGGACAGCCCCCTCTCCTTCCTCCCTGGAGCCGCTCTGAGCCCAGTGGTGGAGACAGCAGATGTGCCACGTAGCTCTCTGGCCAAGAAACACCCGAGTGGGCACAGACGTGCAGAGGCAGTGGGTGGTCCAGGCAGGGACAGGTCACTAGCAGGGAGGGTCCAGGAGGAAACCTAGCCATATGGTCACGTGAGCGGTACAGACCCGTCAGACTGGATCCGCCTGGGAATCCAGGGCCCAAATGGAACCCTGTGGCCAAACACTTCCCCACGCTGCAACCGTGGCGTGTCCTCCCTCCTGCCAACTAGAGCGGCCACAGTGTGCTGAACTGTTTCAAAGGAGCCAGCTGCCTGTGGCTGGGGGTGGGATTTGGCCTCAGAAAGCCCAGTCTTTTTGTTTCTTTTCAGTGGTCCCTGTTGCAAATTCAGTCCAGTTTCATTAAAGCCTCAGGAGGTGCTCCACCTCGTGACACCTGCAGAAAGGAAGCAAACTCCACCAGGGACAGGGGAGCCCTGCATGAGGCAGCACAGGATTGCTGACCTCAAGTGCAGCTTCTTAAGTATGCTCAGGCTGCACGCTCCAGTCAGTGTGACCCTAGGGACGCTTCACAGGCTGGGAGCAGTGGCCTGCGGCTCTGCTGCTGACCACCAGGGGGCAGAAGAGGAGCCGTGTCTTTCTCCTAGGTTCTGGGTCTGGAGGTGTGGTCCGCCAGAGGATGCCCACAGCTTCTCCTGGAGGCCCAGGGCCCAGGGCTGATGGGACCATGCTCACTTCCAGGCACAAGGCCCTGTGGCAGCCTCTTTGCTGGTCTCTGTGGTGATATCATCAACCTCTCTGCAAGCTCACAGCATAGAGCATTCAGTGTGGCCGCCCTTCTGTGGACCCCAGAGCACGCTGTGTGTCATTGTGGGCCCATAGATTTCCTCACAAGGTTGTGATATTACAGGACGAGGATATGCAGGTTAAGGGAGAGTAGATTACCAGCTCAAGGTCACCCAGCTAGGAAGCAGGACGTGTTGAACCAGGCACCTGGATCCAGGGCCCTGCACCCTACGGGGCAGCGCCATCTATAGACCATTCGCAACTCACATCAAACAGGCCCAGCGTGGCCTGGCACCTATCTCTGTCAGAGGTGTCATGGCCTCGGAGCACGAGACATATTGTCTGAAGCCATGGATGGGATTCAGGCGGTTTCCATAGGAACCCCACTTCCAGCCAAGGAGCCATTCCTGTACTTGCTGGGGGACAGCCTGATGATCCAGCCGTAAGCCAACCCTCCGCGCAGACTGTCCTCCTGACTCAGCCTCCGCTCTCCTCCCTCCAGAACCACCCACTCCGTGTCCTCCAGACACACAGACGCGCGAACATCCAGGCACCTCTCCCAGACAGGACTGGCCCCTGCGGAGCCTCAGCAGGGCTGAACACCCCGTCCTCACCCTCGTCGGACCCCTAGGCCTCTCACTTCCCCACCTGCTGACAGCCAGCCACAGGCCCCGCCATCCTGCGCGGTCCGGTTGTGCAGGAGCGAGAGAAGGGGGTTAGGGAAGAGCACAGCTTGTCTTCTGGTCTCCAGGAACGTCGACGGGCACCTGACACAGAGCGCCAGCAGGTCTGGCTGACTCTAGGACCGGACAAATACAGGAAGCAGTGCGTGCAGAGGATGAAGCTAGGAGGATGGCCGAAGGGCCCTGCGGAGGATACAGGGTCTGTGCTGACACACCGGTGTAGCACAGGGCACACGGAGGGCTGCTGGGAGTGTGGACAGGAGCCTGAGAGCCCACCAAGGTGCACTTGGCTCCACAAACGACAGGAAGCTAGACAGGACGTTAACCCTACCACGCCTCAAGCACCAGCCCTCAGTGACGCAAGGGGACTCTCCGGACAGCGGGGCAGCACCTCACCAGGGGTGAACAAGCCCCTGCCGCACGCGTGGAACCGCAGTGCAGAAACTCGTGCCTCGGTCAGGAAGTATGAGAACAAATATCACCTCGAAGTAAATCCAGCAGCAGGGGCCTTCTCCCTTAGGGGCAGTAGCAGGTGGTTCTTAGGATGGACTCAGGAAAGAGCTTCCTCCAAGAGGGTCTGAGACAGAAGAGTAAAAATTCCTTCCCAGAAGTTTCATTGCACAAACTAAAGCCCAGGATGTCACAGCAGATGGAAATGTTAAAACTTGATGTCCCGGGGGGACCAGGCACCAGAACTCTTTCTGCACTGTGCTATTAAGTGCCTGCTTTGGGGTAGGCACAGTGTGGGGTAAAAGCTCCAGCCAGGCCCTCTGAGAGGCCTGCGGTGGAGGGGAGAGATGAAGCCCCCGAGTGTGGGTTAATGATGCAGGTCCCAGCTCAGCTGGGGAGGGTGGTCACGGCCGCAGTAAGTTGTGTTGGCCAAAGAGGGTATTAGCCCTTCCACAGGGACCCCTGTCACCCCAACACCTGAGTGTGGGCAGCTCCAGCCGCCCCTGCAGCCCGGCACAGCTCAGGGCCCGGGTGCTTCAGGACGCCTTCTGAAGAGTTGCTTCCACCCGGCACGGCTCTCACGAGGGCAGCTGGCTTAACGTCTACTTCTGTTTATGCCTGTGCTATATTTAGCCCCGTTAGAGAAGGATGAAAATCGTTTCTTGAAGATGCTACCTGCCCCACAGATGAACACTTCCCAGCACCATAAAGCCCAGGTGGGGCAGAGAGCGGGTAGACCGGGAAGAGCCTGGATGGGAGGCCTGGCATCCGCACGGCCTCACTGCCTGCCAGGGAGGCACAGGTGTGGGGCTGAGAAGCAGGTGAGGAAAATAAAACGGGAGAATGGGAGGGGTGGGTGGTGATGGTTCTGCTGCCACCCGTCCCTTTGCAGCCCCCGCGTGTGTTCTGGATGGGGGCTTCTGGTGGTCAGATTCAGGTGACTGCCTGGTGCTCTGGGACACTAGTTAGTGCTGGGCAAGGGCGTGGACACAGAAATCTGCATGCTGCCAGCCTCTGGAGCAGGCCTAGCTGGGCACCGGTGGGAATCGGGAGACTCAGGGGCCGGCTCCGTGTCACCTTTGGCATCTCAAGGGAAAGAAGCCCCGCACTCATTTACCTACCACTCATTCATTCATTCATTCATTCATTCATCCGCAGCAAATCTGTATGAACTCCCTGCTGAGTGACAGCCACACAGTGGCTTCTGAGAATTCAGCAGCAAAATGTTCCCGGTCCTGACCCCGGTCTGCACAGGCGTAGCAGCCAAGTGTGTGGGCCCGGCAGCTGGACTGCACAGTCTGTCCTCCCCACACGTGGACACACACAGGAGTGGACAGCCTGGGGTGAAACCCGGCTCAACTGTCCACTCCCCTCCCCCCAACACGGGCTCAGACACCAACAGTGATACCGTAAGAATCTCTGCACAGCCTCGAACGAACTGTTAGTCACCTTCCTCTATCTCAACCGGCCCTCTTGCGCCCCAGTTACTCTGATGACGCGATGCCTGTGAAGCCCTAGCACCTCTCCTGGCCCTTGGCAAGTGCCTGTGAGTGCTGGTCTCGGTGCCGGGTGGCCACAGCAGGCAGTCTTTGCGGACTGAGAGGCGCCGAGTCCCGTTTGAATCCTAGCTCTGTCATGTAGGAGCCGTGTGGCCTCCTGGCAGCACTGGGTGTGTGGACGGCGTGAGCGCAGGAATAGTGACGACAGCTCCTGTTTGTCGGTCACCGCGTGCCAGGCCCCAGGCTTCACACTGAATGACACTCACTCGTTAAAGCCTCATGACCCGGCCAGTTCAATACTCGGTCATCCCTATTGTACAGACGAGAACACTGAGGCACAGGGAGGCCCAGCCTGCTGCTGGGAAAGGCAGCGAGGCGCTGCACCCACGCCGTCTGTGTGCGGAGCCCCTCTCCGCCGGGCACTGCTCTGCCTGTGAAATGTGAAAAGTGCAGCATATGTTGGGGGAACAATGAATAATTCAGCTTGGCAGAAGCGCAGGGTCTGTGCCATGGAGACGAGCCTGGAAAGGAAGGCGGGGGTCTTATTGATGAGGCTCCACGATGCCAGACGAGGCAGCTTGCCCTTAAATCTGGGCCGTGGGGAGCCATCGAAGGTATTTGAGCTGTAGAGTTACACGAGACGCAAGACACGGGGAGGAACTCACGCCTCTAGCCAAGAAGGGGTCTCAGCAGGGCGCGTGCCCCTCTCCCGCGGTGCCCACCCCTGCTCCCCGGGCAAGCTTCCTCCCCACCGCGCGCTCTGCCCTCCTTCCCTCTGGGGAGGGTCCCCACCTCTGCCTCCCCTTTCTGCCGCGCCTCACCTGGGCAGCCCCTCTCTGCTTGTGAGCACTTATTTTTAGAAGCGTTTGACAATCGTCCAAGGGTCTAAGACGAACAGATGGCCTGTCTTAAAGGCTCGTATGTTCGCTAGTTTGCACTTCTGACAAACGGTAAGCGCACTCGAGAGCGTGCCGTAAACAGCGCTGAATGAATACTCAGAACACAATTTAGCTAATGCGCGTCATTAAAATTAGGAGTGAGTGATGGCTGAGGCTCCCTCTAAATGCCGCCCAGCGAAGCAGCCGCCCCTGGGGCCCCGGCCGAGACGTGGACACCCCCCTCTCCCCACAGAGGCCCCACTCAGCTGGCCCGTTTCCTCGTCTACACTGAGGGCAGGGTGTGAGATTGCCCGTGTGCCAGTGACACCACATCTGCCGTCAGAGTGAGGCTGGGCACACTGGCCTGGGACAAAGCCCCGAAGAGTCCTGTAAGATGGAGGGCTAACGGTGGCTCCTCTGGGTGTGAGGATGTGAAGTTTTCTAGTGCCTGCCCCCAGACAGCTAGACAGCCTGCCGTCTGCCACCCGGAGCAGCAGGAAGTGAGCGTCTCCGCGGGGCTCAGCCAGGGAAGCAGGCTCTCCTGTGCAGCCTGGAAGTATCCAGGGAGACCCCAAATTCCGGGCAGTGAGGAGGTGGAGGGCAGATCCGGGGCAAAGGGCAGGTGAAGGACCCAAGGGTCACCTCGACCCAGGAGGGGCAACTGCCCCTGACCGGACTCTGTTCCCCGAGGGGGCCGACCCACCTGTGCAGGGATCTCGGCCAGAGAGGTGTGCGCCCCTTCCTTTCACTTGCCCCACAACCAGAAAGACCAAAGCAGGTGCCTGGATGGCAGCCAGTTCCACAAGAGGGAAGCACCTTCCCTCAGACAGAGTGTGGGGGAAAACGTGAAAGTAAAAAGAGCCCGGTCAGCTACTAAGGGCGCAGGTTCCGTCCTGCTGCACTCTGGGGATAAGCAGGTATCCATCAGGACCCAGGCCAGAAAAACAAGGACACTGAGGTCCCTGGGGGACAGGGCACTGGGGACGGCAGGCACAAATGGGCCCTTTGGTCTCCTCGTAGGCAGAGAATGAGGGGAAAGGCTGGACCCTGCAGCGGGAGAGGGAAAGGGAGTCATGGCAGCTGTGACAAGCAGAGTGAGATAGAAATCTTCTGAGCCTGCCAGCAGATGCCATCGTGAGGCCAAATGCTGCCCCCTGACCCCGAGCCCTGACTTAATCTGCTGTACCACTCTGCTGTTTCTCCAGAGGTGTGGGGGGGCCCAGGAGGGAGGGGGGTGTTAGGCCCGTCAGCGCAGGGTACGTTACAGGCTCGGGACTGGGGCTCAGGGTTCTAGGAATGGATGCCGGGTGCTGCCCAGTGTGTGGATGACCACTGGCCCGTCCCGAGCAGGGCTTGTGCACCAACCTGACTGACCTCACAGTCACTGTGCAGTCTCCTCAGATTACACCGGCCAGGTTCTGCTTGGACCCAGACCAACAGTCACTTCAAATATGGATTAATGCAAGGTCACCTGTCCTCAGAGGGGAATAATACCAGCCAGGCCAGGAGCAAGGCTACCTGTTGCAAAGCCTGCAGGTTAGCCCAAGGTGGGATGCCAGGAAGAAGTGTGTGGGGATTGGAAGGGAGGATCACAAGTTCAGCTCACACCTGTGCAACTTGATGAGCTGCATCTCAAAATAAATTAAAAAGGGCTCAGTCCAAAGGTCCCTGGGATTAATCCCTAGTACCAGAGGGGAAAAGATATAGGAAAATAGGCCCTAAGCTCAAGCCAGGGACTCCTCTTCCCACCATGAGGCAGACCTGCCACTCTGTCACAAGTCCCTTACAATGTGCATGGACCATTCACTCCGGAGAGACCCAGAGAGCCTGTTGGTGGGGCACCAAACTCCTAGGAAATGTTCGTGTTCGGGAAGAGGATGTATTCCAGAGATCCAATTGTGGCAGAAAAGATTCCTCCAACCACCTGCAGGTAGAGGCTGGCTGGAGGCCTCCTGCGTCTGTGAGGGCCTCAAGGTGCTCCAAACATCTTCCTCATGTGGGATCCTGGGCAGGGCGGAAGCAGGAACAGTGCCCTGAAGTGGCAGATGGCCTCAGTATTATTTAGGGTCCTCATTCTAAAGGAAGGGGACAAGGAACAGTTAAGCTCTGAAGAAGAGGATAAAGGGCAGGAAGTGAAAGCTAGGATAAGTGGCTAGCCTGTGCATTCCCAGGGTGCACCTGGGGCCTACATGGGAGACTAGCACCTCCTGTCACACAGAGCCAGATGGTTGCCTCAGGGGCTGTCCCTCCTCCATGTGGGGAGCTTGGTACTACTCCACACCGACTCCACACTGACCATAATTATCCCCAGTCACCCTCCTGGCTTTCAAAGGACTTGAATGCCAGGATCCTCCCGTCCATCTCCTGTGGGGTATTGTGGGGTCAGCCTGTTGGGGTGCCTATTAAGAGTAACATACAAGGTAGGACTGCTCCATACTTCCCATGACTACACACACACACACACACACACTGATAACCCACAATTATACCCCACATGCTCTTATGGATATCCTTCAAACACACACACACACAGATAGCTCATATTCATACAAACAGTGACACACCACAATGCCCCAGCTCTTGGATAGCCCAGTCACACACTGAAACCTTACAACCACAGATGGATGCTACATAATTACACACCCACACATACTCATGGATACCCTGCAGTCACACGCACACACACTCCCCATATCCTCACTGATACCCCATGCTCACACCCACACAAACACTCGTAGATAAGCTACTCACACTCATATGGCCCTATACACACATACACCCAATACACAATCACACACAGACTTACAGGTATGTTATACTCATGCACACCTACATACACACTCACGGACATGGCCACACAGCCTTTACAATGAGCGTGCTAGGAGGGGTCAAGGTGCTCATGGCATCATGGCTCCTCCTGCCCAGGCCACAGCCAACCTGCTCAGGCCCACTCGCTGGGTGACCCTCTACCAGCCCATTTGCCAGGGACACAGGGCCCTCTGAAGCCACCTTCCTGGCAAAGGGATGCCGAGGGCACAGACCAGTCACCGTCTCTAAGAAGGCAGGTCACAGAGGGGTTTCTTTCTAAGGCCCCAGGGTCTTAAGCACACCCAGAGTAAATCGAGACGCCTGACCAGGCCAGACGGTCCTCCCAGGTCAAGTGTTCGCAGGCCCGCCCTGAACCCCCTCTGCCAGGTCCCCCGCTGCCAAGCACCTTCCCCTGGCCCAGCAGGTTTCCTGTTGCCAGGACTCTTTCTCCTCTGGCGTCTCCCCTGGGGCAGCCTTCCTGCCCACGACTTCTGAGTGGCAGCCTGCGAGCCAGGAAGCAGGGCAAACCCTGTACTCCCTGGCTCCAGATGCTTCAGTCTCTGCCTGGGCACAGTAGACTTTTTCTTACTAGTGGAAGGGACCCTTGAGGACATTTGTCTAGGTGAAGTAAGCCAGTCACGGGAGGACACACCAATCAAGGAGGGACTGTATGACCCTGTTCTCTGAACAGTCAAATGGAGAGTCAGGAAGCAAGATGGCGCCTGCTGGGCCTGGCGGAGGGCTGGGGAAGGGGCTGGGGGCAGCGCTGCAGCTTGGTAAGAGGAAGTCCTGGAGGGAGACAGTGGGCGTGGATGCAGGGTGGGCGTCCTCAGTGCTGCTGAACTGTATGCTCAAGAACAGTCTGGACGGGAAATTTTACCACAAATCAAAACAAAGCGGGCAGGATCTGCAGAGCAGAACAGGAGGGAGAGAGGAGGCTGCATCCCGCACCCACAGCCCAGGCTCAGGGCCGTTCCCGGATGGCCACCCTCAGGTCTGTGGCTGCAGGGCTGGAAGGGCACAGGTACGAGTGGGCAGGAGCTGTAGCATCAGGGAGCACGATGCCAGCTGCCAGACACTCACCCTCTCCACTTCCACGAGGGGCTCTCTCTGTGAAGTTCAAGCTGCCCAGGGGATCAGTGCTGTGGGCCCCAGTGCCAGGTACAGAAGGCCAGACCCATGAGGGGCCTGAGGGCACTCGAGACAAGCACAGAGGCCTCAGGGGCCCCTGAGGCAGGGGCTGAGTCTCCCCTGGTACTACAGTGAGGAGGCAGGAAGACGAGCACCAGGCATGTGTACACATGTGAGAGTTCGGCTACAACGGGAAATATTGAAGTGGGAGAAATTTCTCCCCTTGATTTTCTTCCGACTCATTAAAGGTATTTATGACTTTCAGTACTGAGTCATCAAAAGGCAACAAGCAAACCCAGCTCTACGGTGAGTCATCCTGTGGCACAAACCAAAAATCAGGACAAACAGCCAATAGTTGGGATGGACTACTTGAAAATCAGGGCTGTACTGGAAAATCTAGGTCACACGGTCACTAATTATACAGAACACGTATGTTCAGGTCCCTGAACTAACCCAGTGCTTTTAAGGTTTTGTAAATGGAAGTAGGAAAACTTCTATCAGATCCATTTCTACTTTTCCATGAATTTTTGTAAAAAGGAACTTTTCTGCACCTTCAAATTTTCTACAAAACTACCTCTATTGATAAAGAGCTCTCCTGGGTTACACTGAGGTTGCTGCCTTCAGAAAACATGGCCCAGCAACCCCAAAATGGCTCCCAGAGCCCACATGCCTGAGCCCCCCCTTACTGAAGACCCTCAGGCTGCAGGGCCAGAAGTCCCGAAGATGGACCTAATTTGCTGTGATGAATTGTGTGCATGCGCCAGTGATCAAAGCTGCAGCTGAGACCGATTATAGTTAATGATCGCGACGGTCCTTGCGAAACACGTAGGAAGTATACACCCTTGCCAGTCTGGAGAGGGAGGCCAGTTGACACAAAGCGAAGGCCGAAGGGTGGTCCCAACCATCCAGACGGCAGCGCTCCATGGGCTGCCTACCACCACTGCTCAGCCTGAAATGCCTTCTCTGTCTGCACCAAAATACTCAGGCCCCAACCAAGCCTTGGACATGTCACCCCTGTCCCCATACCTGGCTCCACCCTGCCCGAGTGTGTCTCCTAGGCAGCAGTCTCTGGTCTCCATGAGGCAAACCAAGAGTCATCTCTGTCCCTGTCTGTCCCATCCTGCTCAACTAACCAGAGGGTGGTGGATGCGTGTGCGTGTGCGTGTGGTGTGACGTGTGCAGATTTAAAGCGGGAAGTGCCACAGGTAACTGTGAGGTGTGGAACTGAGGGCATGTGGGGAGCTGTGTGGCTCTTTCGCGTACCTCACACGCACCGCTGACAGAGGATGGATGGATGATGGGTAGATGAGTGGGTCTGTACGTACAGGGACGGGCGGGTGGACGAATGGATGATGGGCTGGACTGGTGGGCATGTGGACAGGTGGATGCTGAACAAAGGTGTGGACGAGTCAATGGTGGAAGAAAGAGTCATGTACAGATGCCAAATGCAGGGAAGGGTTGTTGGGCTGGAGTTCAAATCTGCTTTGACTACTTATCAATCGTGGGCACTAGGCAAGTGACTATTCTTTCGAAGTACCTGTTTACTCATCTGAAAGGCCTGACTAACACTGTTGACCTCATGTCCTTGCTATGAGGTTCAAATTGGTTGACGCATGTGAAAGGTTTTATAGTACATACAAGGTTTTGCCGGCATTTCACCCTGTCATAACTCAAACTAACACAGGTTTTACCATCACTGTCCGCTCAAAAACATGGATGATTCTATACTTTCAATGTAGCAGCTCCAGGGAGGGAAAATTGGTGCCATGGGCCAGAGATTTGGCTCCAGGTCTGATTTAACGGAGGATCCTGTCACTGAGTAGAGAAGCAGCCCCCCTCCTCTCTCCTGCTCAAAAACTGAAAGTGCAGTGTACAGAACACATCTCCACCCTGACCCCCGCAAGCCCCACTTGTTTCCTACGAGTACCCTACTTTAACAGCCACGTCCCAAGACTCAGTTTGCAAGTCTGTAAAATGGTGAGAGTGAAGGGAACTTCTAGTGGCCTCAGGCCATGGAGGCCACCAATGAAATAATATTTGCAAACTGTGAAGTATTTTCACACAAACTCACAGACGGAGGCAATCACATCCCCATGTCCAAAAGGGGCAGCTCATTGTTGACCTGCAAAACCATGGTCCAGAAGCTTCCAGGTCTCATTTGAAAAACAAAAGTTTAAAACAATTCAGTCATTTAGCGTGCTGGTTAAAAGATACAGATCTGGGGCTGGTGGCCCCGGTCCAACACTCGGCAGCTCTGTGACCTCAGTGAGTTTGTGAACTTGCTCTGTGTCTCAATTTTCTTATTTTAATTATACAGACACGGTAAGAATTGAATATTTAAAGCATACAACACCTAAGGACAAAACAGTACTTGGCACTGAATAAACACTAGGTAAATATTAACATTATGATTTTGGGAAACCTACTGGTTTTGAAATCCAGA
>PVIC010025529.1:0-11135 GCA_004025085.1 Thryonomys swinderianus
TCTTTCTCTCTTTCTTTCCTCCCTCCCTCCCTCCCTCCCTCCCTCCCTCCCTCCCCCCTTCCTTCCTTCCCTTCTTTCTTTGAGACAGGGTCTCACTTTGTAGTTCAGGTTGGCCCTGAGCTCACTATGTAGCCCAGGCAATCCTGGAACTCAGCAATCCTCCTGCCTATGCCTCCCGAGTGCTGGGATTACAGGCGTGAGCCACCACTCCCGGCATTGTGGTATGTGGTACTGATTGCCAGTGGGCATGAGTCACCACACCCAGTATTATATGTGGTTATGGGAGATCGAATCAGGGACCATGTGCTTGCCAGGCAAGCGCTGGAACCACTGAGCTAAATCTTCAGCCCAAGACTTATCTCTTTCTCCATGCATTAAACTAAAATCAAAGTGAATTAGAGAACTAAACATTAAACACTAAACCTGCTGCAAAACAGGTTAGGGTGCACTCTTGGAGACATTGGCTTAGGGAAAGACTTTAGGAACAAAACCTCTATAGCCTGAGAACTAGCAGAAGGAATCAATAAATGGGATCGCATACAGTTAAAAAGCTTTTGCATAGTAAGATAAACTACTGGAAGAGCAAAAACACAACAACTATATGGGAAAAAATTTTACTAACTTTTTTAGATGAAGGGCTACTGTCTAGAATATATAAAGAGCTTTAAAAAATTCAGCCTGCCCCCAATATAAAGATCCAGTTGAAAAATGAGCATCTGAAATGAACTGACCTTTTTCAGAGGAAGAACTAAAAGCACCTGAAAAGCATATGAATAATTCCTCAACATCACTGGTCATTTGGGGGATTCAGATGAAAACAACACTGAAATTTCATCTCACTCCACAAAAAATGGCTGCTACTGTAAAGTTAACCAGCAATATATGCTGGCGAGGCTGTGGGGAGAAAGGAACCCTTCTCCACTTTTGGTGAGAATGTAGACTGGTCCAACCACTTTGGAGATCAGTGTGGAGATTCCTCAGGAAACTAGGATTAGAGGTCCCATTTGACATTGCTATTCCCCTGCTGGGAATATACATGAAAGAATTATACGATTCATATCACAGTGACATGTGTGCACCCGTGTTCATAGCAGCCCAGTTCGTGATAGCTAAATCTTGGAAACAACCCAAATTCCCATCAACTTGAGACTGGATAAAGGAGATGCCATTTTTAAATGAAATGGAGTATTACTCTGCCATAAAAATGATAATTTTGAGTCATTTATACTCAAATGGACATACCTTAAGGACATAGTCATAAGTGAAATAAATAGGTCACAGATGTGTAAATATAATCTTGGTATGTCTATACAGTGGAGTGTTATTTGGGAAGAAGAAGAAATTATGTTTCAACACAGATGATCCTTGAAAATATTATGTTAAATGAATTAACCAGGTAAAAAAAACTACATTTTGTTCAATTCCATTTATATGAAATGTCCAGGATAGGCAAATTCATACAGGCAGCATGTAAATTAATGGTTGTCCAGGGCCGATGGGGAAGGAGTTGGAAATAGTGAATGACTGCTAATATGTATGGGATTTCCTCTTTTTTAAATTAAATTTAATTTTTTTATTGAGACAGAGTCTTGCTTTGTAATTCAGGCTGGCCCTGAACTCACTATGTAGCCCAGGCAAGCCTCAAACTCACAGCAATCCTCCTCCCTCTGCCTCCCAATGCTGGGATTATAGGCGTGAGGCACCATGCCCAGCATTGTGGTGTGTGGTACCAGGGATCAAACTCAGGACCTTGTGCTTGCCAGGCAGACACTGGAACCACTGGACTAAATCTCTGGCCCGGTATGGGATTATTTTTAGGATAGTGAAACACACACACTAAAAGCTACTGAATTTTACACTTTAAAGGAGTGAAATTTATGGCATGCATTTTATGTATCAATAAAGCCCCATGATCTATCTATATCTCAACATTTACAGTAATGACTTGAATAATAAAAGTTTGAAAATGCCTGTTGTGGAGAAGGTAAGAGCCAAAGACTCTATTTACAATATATGTACAATTAAAAGTGTTTCATAAATTGCTTCACCTTTTTGGAATAGACTGATGGCAGAACCTGACAAGGCAGACAGTCTTGGAGACCAGTGCTATGATGGTGAGTAAGTCAGGTGGATGTCCATGCTGATGCGTCCCAGGCTGTTCCTTCTTAGGCTGTGGGCATGAGAACAGTGCATCCCATGTGTTAGGCACAGAAATGTTGCCCTTCCTCCTTGACCATGGGTATCTTCCCTTAGCTGTGTCTTTGTTTCCTAGCTTAAGCAAACAGGCAGATGGAAAATCTCCCAACCATGGCTGCTGGAATTCCTTTCTCCTAGTATCCTAAATTATAAATGGAAGTAAATCTTTTGTTCTACCATTTTTGCTTCCCTTGGTGTCATTCTCTTCATTCCTGTGAGGTCTCCATGCCTCACAGCAATGTTATGACTGAGCTTTTCTGATTAGTGGATGAATACAGTCTCATGTGGTGGTACCCAGTTTCTTCAGTGCTGGTGCAGGTCTAAGTAATTCCCAAAGGAATTGGTGAGGCATTAAGTGTGACTCATCCATTTGGGTAGTGTTTTGGGATCTCTGGGTGGGAAACCCTTTACATTCTTATAGAATCCTTCTTAAATTTTTACGGTTTTGTTCTGCAGGGTAGAATGAAGGTCTGTGAGCTCCTGGATAGATAACTATCTGCAAACAAGTAGTGCCTATAATTCTAACATCAATGTCTTTCTTTCCTTTTTCCTATTAAAGTATAGTCTGTATATCTGTGAAATACACTGTTGGGATTTCAATTGGGATTGCTTTGAATCTACACAGCAGTTGTAGAATATAGCCATTTTGACAATATTTGTTCTTCCTACACAGGAACAAGGGATGCCTCTCCATTTTCTGATATCCTCTTCAATCTCCTTTTTTCAGAATGCTGTAGTTTTCAGAATGGAGGTCTTTCACTTCCTTTGTTAGACTGATTCCTAGATATTTCTTTTTTTTTTTTTGATGCTATTGTAAAAGGGATTGACTCTGCAATTTCTCTCTCAATGAGTCTGTTGTTTATGTATAAAAAGGCTATTGATTTTTGAGTGTTGACCTTGTATCTGGCTACATTACTAAATTTTCTAATTCTAACGGTCTCTTGGTTGAGTTTTTAGGATCTTCTATATATATATATATCATGTCATCAGCAAATAATGACAGTTTAACTTCTTCCTTTCTATCTTTATTTCTTTCTCCAGTCTAATTGCTGTGGCTAATGTTTGCAGCACTATATTGAACAGAAATGGTGATAGTGGACATTCTTATCTTCTTCCTGATCTTAGTGTGAAAGGTTTCAGTATTTGACCATTTAGTCTGATTCTGGCTGTTGGTTTCTTATAAATAACTTATATTAGGTTGAGATGAAGTCCATCTATTCCAATTTTCTGTAGGGTTTTGATCATGAACAGGTGTTGGATTTTGTTGAATGCTTTTTCTGCATTTATTGAGATGACCATACAGTTTTTGTCCTTGAGTCTGTTAACGTAGTGTACTATGTTTATTGATTGACATATGTTGAACCATCCTTGTATCCCAAAAATGAGTCCAACTTGATCAGGGTGTATGCTCTTCTTGATGATACTCTGCATTCTGTTTGCAGAAAATAATCCAAAATTTATCTGGAACCACAAGAGACCTACAATAGCAATAGCAATTCTAAGCAACAAGGACATGGCAAGGAGTATCACAATCCACAATTTGAAACTATACTACAAAGCCACTACGATAAAAAAACTGTATGGTACTGGCAAAGTAACAGACCCAAGGATCAGTGGAATAGATTAGAAGATCCAGGAAAAATTCCAGATACACTAAACCACCTCATCTTTAACAAAAGATTCAAATATCCTTAAAGGAGGAAAGATAGTCTCTTTAACAAATGGTGCTGGAAAAACTGGGCTTTAACCTTCCAGAGAATAAAGCTAGACTTCTCTCTTTTACCATCCACTAAGCTAAAAGGAAAGTGGATTAACAACCTAAATATTAAAATAGAGGCACTAAACCTTCTGCAGAACAGGTTAGATAGAATCTTGGAGACACTAGCTTAGGGAAACACTTTATGAAAAACATCTATAGCACAAGAACTAGCAGAATGAATAAACAAATGGGATCTCATCCTATTAAATAGCTTTTGCACAGCAAAAGAAACCACTGGTAGGGCAAAAAGACAACCATTTCTCAGACCAAGGGCTACTATGTAGAATATACAAAGAACATTAAAAAATCATTCCCCCCTCAAGTGTAAAGACCCAGTTCAAAAATGAGCATCTGAATTGAACACACTTTTCAGAGGAAGAAGTAAAAGAAGCCAAGAAGCATATGAAGAAAAATTCTCAACATCACTGGTCATTTGGGGGATACAGATGAAAACAACACTGAGATTTCATCTCACTCCACAAAGAATGGCTGCTACTGTAAAATTAACCAGCAATATATGCTGGTGAGGCTGTGGGGAGAAAGGAACCCTTCTCCACTGTTGGTGAGAATGTAGACTGGTCCAACCACTTTAGAGATCAGTGTGGAGATTCCTCAGGAAACTAGGATTAGGGGTCCCATTTGACCTTGCTATTCCCCTGCTGGGAATATACATGAAAGTATTATAAGATTATATCACAGTGACATACGTGCACCTATGTTCATAGCAGCCCAGGTCGTGATAGCTAAATCTTGGAAACAACTCAAATTTCCAGCAACCTGACACTGCATAAAGGAGATGTCATTTTTAAATGAAATGGAGTATTACTCTGCCATAAAAATGATAATTTTGAGTCATTTATACTCAAATGGACATACCTTAAGGACATAGTCATAAGTGAAATAAATAGGTCACAGATGTGTAAATATCATAATCTTTTCACTGGTATTAGAAAGTGAAGATGTAAATGAGTTCTAGATTGCATGATAGATATTGTGAACAGAAAATATTCAAAGAATAAAAGGTGAAAAGAATAAGTAACAGGTAAAGAAAAAAGGCGATGATTTTAAAAAAGGAAACACAGATTGTGTATATAGAGGGGTGAGGGCTTATAGGGTAGACAGAGAAATGGGAAAAAATGAGAATTATGTTGTGTCATGTACTGGTATAAATTCTCAATGTTGATTGTGATCATGATGTGTAAATATACTAATAAAATCAATTTTTTTTAAAAAAGAATAGCCTGTTAATGAGATCTTTGTTTTCTTAACCTGACTTCTGTGTGACTCTTTCAGTTCCTATCCATTCATTTTCATTTCTGGTGTTTTCCTGATCTGTTTATTAGTTCTTTACATTCTTAAAGATCTAGGACTTCCATCATGCCCAACGCAGTCATTCTGTTTGACTTTCTGTGGTTAATACTCCTGACTACTACTTCTATCTGAGAGCTCTCTTCTTTTGACTTAAACTTAAAGGATATTTACTGGCTTTCTCTACATTTTCTCACATTGTGGCAGACTTATTTTTAACCTTTGAACTTTGTCTCTCAAAATAGACGACATATCCTCTCTCTAACAGTAGTAGTCTTTCATGTATTGCCTGTACATGACCAACTAGATATTGTTTATGTTTAGATCCTGTGTTCCAGGGAGGTGGATGTGGCCAAGGGCTGGAAAGTACCTATAAGAAAGGATAATGATGTCAAATGGATGATTCTTACGGTAGAATGTGATATTGCAGTTACCATAAAAGCCAGTTACAAGCCTGGGCAAAGTGGTGCACTCCTGTAATCCCAGCTCCTCTACGGACTGAGGCAGGAGGATCACAAATTGAAGGACAACCTGCACAACTTAGTGAGACTTTGTCTCAGAAGCATGAACAAATAATAAGGGCTAGGCTGGTAGTTCAGTGGTATAATTTGCCTATCACAGTTGAGGCCCTAGGTTTGATCAATGGTACTACCCTCCAAAAATTAATTACATGGCTGTCTATGAGTCAGTAATACAAATTTTTTCAGTCTCGGAGTTCCTAGGGTTTTCCAGACTTTACTCAAAATCACAGTTTAAAGTGGATTTCTGGGTCCACTCCAAATCTGTGATTTTTAAACTCTCTTCAAGTAGGGCCTATGAATCCGCATTTTAAAAATAATCACATGCTTCTAGTATAGCTGGTTCAGGTATTTTGTTGGAGGAAACAATGTCTTAATCACCTCTCCTTTAGTTATAGTCCATATGACTGCAGACTAAGGAGGAAGTAATAGTAATTTACAAAATAGTGTCTGAGTTTCATAGGACCTAGAATCATCTCTGTTTCTGTAACATTTTAGTGTGTGTAGTACCCAGGACCAAACTCAAGACCTTGCACTTGCAAGGCAGGCTCAGTACCATGGAGCTAAATCCCCAGCCCATCTATTTCTGAAATATATCAATACAGTAATTAGTTATGTTTGTTCAACTGCGCCTTGGGAATAAATGTTTATTTTCTTTTATTATAGTGATAATATAAAAGAAGCAGCCATGCTGATTCTGTCCATTTATTTGTATCTATACAGGAACTTTAGATCATCTGTGAGAGGCTTAGAATCTAGAGACACTGAGGGAATTAGCAAAAATAAGAAGTAAGCCAGCTAATCAAGGAGGTTATGGTATTAGTGTTGTTTCCCACTGTTTAAGATACTCCTTTATTCCTCTATTTTGAGAGAAACCTGCACTGTCCAGTACTTTTACTAAACACAAGCTTTCTTTGTGCTCCCCTTGCTTCGGGCAAGTCCTTCAGAACCATCTGACTAGCTAGCTGCCAGCACAGAGAGCTGGGTTCTCCAGGTTGGCCTGGGAGGATAGAAGAACTATTTTGTTTCTAGCTGTGGGAGCTACTTCTCTTGCCTAGGCTCTTTAATCTAAAGAATAGAAAGAAATTCAGAAAGCCAGTATTTTTTTTTCATATAAAAGGTACTTCTGGAGGTAGAAAAAAGAATCTTCTGTGCAGAAGTAAAGCTGTCAGTGGTTTATTTCTGCTTTAGGAGATCCACCTCTGTACATTGTGTCTCACTGATACTGGTTATTTTCTATTTAAGAAAAAAAAAGAGCTTGGGTTAGGCTGTAGCTCGATAGTAGAGTGCATGAAGTCCTAGGTTCATTCTCCAGCATAAAAAACAAAAACAACTTCATCCCCAAAAGAACCAGTGCAAATAACCTTGGATCCAGTGTGAAGTCACTAAAATGAAAAAGTAGAAGTAATTTTTAGCTTAGAGGAAAGACTTATTAAGCATTCGTATTTTCAAATGTGAACTGAGATGAAGTATATTGTGTTTATAGAGTATGTGCTGCTTTATTGGTGACCTTAATGCATCTTTGAGTAATTTGATGGACCCTAATTTTTTCTAGCACTATGGACTCCACTTGCTGCTAGATGATGGTGTTTAAGATGCAAAGTTGTGATTAAGGAATTCCAGATACAGTCAGGATGACCAGATTTCAACTCTGAGTACAATTTAACCTTTTCCTTTTGTGTCACATTCTTTAAAACAAGAAAGACTTTGAATGCACCCTGATCCTGGATTCCTGCTGCCCCAGGGATCAGAATGTTAATATTAAATGTTCTAAATTAAATCAGAAAGAGAAAAACAAAACAAAAAACCCCTGCTTAATTAGAATAGTTTGATTAAACTCAGATGGGATTATCTTTCTATATATTGGGAAAATCTGTAAATTCAGGTTTGTTAGATGCATTTCTAAATCCAGAAATAGTAGTGTGGATGTCTTTGTAGCAAGCTGGAAACCACCCGAGGGCTGGTCTCCTTGTGATAGTCTCAAGTAGAAAATAAAAGATGACACTCTGTATCTTGGGTATTGGTGAGTCTTGGCAGCAAACAATCTTCGTCTCTCTCCAGGGAGTCAGGGTGCCAAGCTAAGTTTGAAGGAAGAATACTGATGGTGTAAATCAAAATGGGGACCAAGAACCCCAAATTTGTTTTTTCTTCCAATTCTTCTGAACTATGGATTGCGATTTCTCCATACTTTTCATGTTTTCTTTTGGCAATGTTACAATGTTTCTTTCTTTCTTTTTTAAGGGGGGGTGTTGTGTGTTTTCTGATGACCATGTGATATATTTATGTTTATATATTATGATTATGATGTATTCCCTGTCAAGAATACTTTGGATTCCCAAGAGGTCATGGTAGGTGCCCTTGCTACTGAAGATGAGGTCCCCGAGCCAGCAACATCAGCATCACACTGCTTGTTGGTATTCGGGTATCTCAGGCCTCACCCCAGAACTACTGAATCAGAATCTGTATTTTAACAAGATCTTAAGGTTATTCAGATACATTGGAAATTCCAAGCATAGGGAGTTATGGCTTTATAGTTTTACACGCCATGAGCACATTAATTTCCCAACCCTTTGAATCATTAAAATGGTTGTGAACTTACTAGGACTTAGTAGAACATATTGATGTGAGTGAGATGTATGTATGTGGGGGTAGTTGGCTTTGATGCAGAAACTCTATAACACCCAGCATAAATAGCTTATAATGAAACTGTCCTTTATTATTTGGATACCTGAAGAGATAATGTCATTTTTTTTTTCTTTCTTTGAGTCAGGATCTCACTCTGTAGTTCAGGCTGACCTCAAACTCATAATGATCCTCCCAAGTGCTGGGATTACAGGCATGCAACACCAGGTCTGGCAAGAGATAATGTCATTTTAAAAAATATTTGACTACGGTCCTGGTAAACATGTCTAATGAAGTATTTTTACTATAAATTGCAAGTAATTGATTTGAGAAACTCAAAAGGTGGCTTTTTAGTAAAAATTCATTTTGCATGAAGATTGTAGATTTGGGGTACAGGTGACTTTGTCCAATTTTGCCTAATGTATATGTAATAATTACTCTGATACATGAATTTTAAAGAAGTAAGTGAATGTAAAAAATGTAGACAGTGAAGTGTTGGGTTTCCTTTAAAACATAGCCATGACGGGGTCTCTTTAGGAACCATCTGAAATGTCAAATGACCATTAGTGAGAAAAGAGCACATTTGCAAATGCTGTTCATAATTAGCCAACTCTGTGGGTGAAGGGACACTTCAGGCTCTGGCAGAAGCTACCTGCTAATTGCTTTTATGCTTGTATCTCCTTTTATATGGGGTAATAAAGAGTCAAATGACCAGAATCTTGAAGAACTAAAGCTTGGACTTTTGTTATTGTTTGTTTTGTTACCATGAACTTTTGGGAATGTGACATTTCTTTTCTGGCTGTTTTAGGCCTCTAGCTCCTGTGTATTCATAGACTATGGATTCAGGCCAGGTCTCTGGTGCTGTAGGTCTTTTCTTCTGCACTTTAAGATGACATTTTACATCAGAATGCTGTGCACGTGTTACTAAAAGGCCTCTCTGCAGCTCTTGGAGCACAAGGACTCATGGAGTTTGCCATGATTGCATACAAATTTTGGAAAAGTCAAATACATCCATAAAACAGTTTGTCAGGCTGTTGTTGGAAGAAAACAAGAACAAGTGAAATCTTTTGTTTGGGAGGAATATTTGGCATAGTTTCTCTGAAGCTGGGTAAACAATTTATCCATGTACCCATCTGGGCACACAAGAGCAGGCTTCTGCCCACAGAAGGAGCTTGTGCACATTAGATGAGTTGCTCATCTGAATCTCTAGGACACAGATAGATGGTTCCTATATATGTGCATTAGTATGTATCACTATGTAGTGTTGACATCAGAGAACGTCTCGATAGTTTGAGTAGCACCTTTGGTGTCATCCAAGGTTAGTTCAGCTGTCAGGCTGGTGGACGTCCATCTCCCTCTTTGTCTGCCTACTCTGCAAACCTTTATAACCCTCATCATTGTACGTAAGTTCCGACCTCACCCAGGTAAGTCTGTGGCTAAGACCGCTTCCCTAAAGTCTCCCAGAAGACAGGTGCAGAGGGAAGGTGAGTACATCATTTGAATATAAGTATTGTGGCAGAGTAGAGAACAGTAGCAAAATATACTCTCTGGGCCCTGGAATCAAGACACCCAGAGAACAGCTTGATGAAGGTGAAAAAAGAAGTAGATTTTCAAGAATTGGGAGGATCTTGTAGGAAAAGTAAAAAGTATAGAAAACCTAGAGAAATGGTACACAACCAGAGAAAGAACGTAGTAGAAAGCTCACTCTGGCTCCAAGGAGGGGGACCCATGCATGCTGACAAAAAGTGAACCCACAGAGGTCAGTAGCTTCAAGGGGAAATACAGACCCTGTGTAGTGCAAGCCACAGGAAATTCAATGGCTCTTGTAACCTCCAAACATACTGTGGGGCTTCACTCTGAAAGTGACTCCCTCCATCAATTAGGCCAGAGTTGGAGAAGAAAACCTACCATATATGAGATAATTTAATCAGGAGCCATTTGGGGGTGGGGTTAATTGTTTAAAACTGAGCCACTGTTTGCTGATACAGAAAAACAATTCCTACTGTCACCCTCTCACAATGACTGGGTGGGAAATATAGCCATAAGAAACAATTGCAGAGCCAAAGATTTAGCTCAGTGGTTCCAGTGCCTGCCTAGCAAGTGCAAGGTCCTGAGTCTGATACCTGGTTATCACATAAAAGAAAATCAGGTGTGGTGACTCACACTCACCAGCAATCAGTACCACATACCACAGTGCCTGGCATGGTGGCTCACGGCTGTAATCCCAGTACTCAGAAGGCAGAGGCAGGAGGATTGCTGTGAGTTCAAGGCCTGCCTGGGCTACATAGTGAGATCAGTGCCAGGCTGAACAACAAAGCAAAACCCTATCTCAAAAATAAATAAATAAAAAGAGAGAGAGAATTGCAGAGAGGGTGTGAGCAATGGGAATTAGTAACTGAAAGAGTCTTAAGTGCTAGTTCAGAAGGAGGTACACCACCAACACCATTATGAGCACAGTGGTTGTTTCATTACTTTTTTTCCAGAAACATTTTTCTGAGAAAGAATATAATCTCTGGACCAGTACTGTCTCTTACCTTAATTTTCTTCTTTCATGTGATTTTTTTTTCCTGATAGTTTTGCTGTTTTTTTTTTGTTTTGTTTTGTTTTGTTTTTTAACTCTATGGGGCCTGAGCCGAAATTTCCCTCCAAATTTAGTTATGATGACTTGTGGTGCTATGAACACAGGTATGCATGTGTCACTGTAGTATGTTTCCTGACCCTTTTGGGAAAAT
>PVIC010025529.1:11235-25320 GCA_004025085.1 Thryonomys swinderianus
GGCTGGCCCTGAGCTCACTATGGTGCCCAGGCAAGCCGCCGCGAACTCAGCAATCCTCCTGTCTCTGCCTCCCGAGTGCTGGGATTACAGGCGTGAGCCACCACGCCCAGCATTATATGTGGTAACCGGGGATCGAACTCAGGTCCTTACGCTTGCGAGGCAGGCGCCGGAACCACTGAGCTAACCCTCCGGCCCCACTCATTTTGTTTTAATTTACATTTCTCTAATGGCCAAAGATAGTGAACCAGGGACCTTGCGCTTGCTAGGCAGGCACAGGAACCACTGAGCTAAATCTCCAGCCCCATTATTCTTACAACTATTAACTGTATATTTACTTCCTGTCACTGGAACAATATACCCAAGACCCTCAATTCAAAGGGAAAGGTTTGTTTGGCTCATGATTTCATAGCATTTACTCTGTGAGAGCCTGTGAGAGATGGGGGAGTGAGGCGGGGACAGAGAGAGTGGGTGGGTGGGGCAGAGATGGAGTAGGAACTCAGCTCCTTCCACCAGCTTCACCGTCCAGCTGCTCCTGAGTTAAGTTTTCATCAGTGAGAATGCAGTGTTTGCATGATGCATTTACATTCCAAATGCCCCATCTCTGAACACATGAGATTTTTGGGTTCCCTCAAATCTAATAACTATACTCCTGCCAGATTTGTACCTATAAAAATGTGATTTTGCTCATGTTGCTTTCCTATGTTAATATCCCTCTACACCTGTCTATGGCCTACAGCAAAAGGCCAAACTCCGGAACTTGATTTGAGGGCTCCCCGCCACCCACCTTTTTTATGGTTTCTCTTGACCTGTGAGGCCTATTAGACCAGGTCTACACTTCCACTATATAGAGTTAATTTGCTTAGCATTCTTTTTTTTTTTTAACTTAATTTTTCTATTTTGGCCTTTGAGAAATTCCTGTTTCGTTGAACACTTAGCTATATGTTTACAAAGATGCTTGTTATGTTTTATTCCGAATTTTTCTGTGTTTTGCTTTGTTTAACAAAGGAGGATTTAAAAATTATCTGTCCCACTCTAGGGCCAGAGATACAGTCTCTCTTTATATATTTCTTTTCTTGTCTCCTATTTCTTTTCATATCTCCTTTTTTACTCTGTGCTCTTATGTAGAACTCTTTTGGGGCTAGAATTTAATTCATCTTTATATCCCTAGACTTAGAAACTTAGCAGTTTATATTATATCTGAAATGTTTATTTGTAATATCTTGGTCACCTTTTATTTTTTTATTTTTTTTTAGAGACAGGGTCTCGCTTTGTAGTTCACGCTGGCCCTGGGCTCACTATGTAGCCCAGGCAAGCCTCAAATTTAGCAATCCTTCCTCTATCTCCCAAGTGCTGGGATAACAGGCGGGAGTCATCATACCGGGTATTGTTGTATGTAGTTACCGGAAATCAAACTCTGGACCTAGTACTTGCAAAGCAGATGCAAGAACTACTGAGCTTAATCCCTGGCCCCTAGGCTTTATTGATTTGTTCAGTGCTTTTGCTTGGTTAGCTTCCCATAGGAGAGGTTCCTTTTTCCCCTTCATGGCTTCACAGAGGGGCTCAGCTCTTAGCTTTGGAATTTTTTTTTTTTTTTTTTGAGACAGGGTCTCGCTTTGCAGTTCAGGCTGGCCCTGAGCTCACTATGTAGCCCAGGCAAGCCTTAAACTTAGCAATCCTCCTGTCTCTGCCTCCTGAGTGCTGGATTACAGGGGTGAGCCACCATACCTGCCACTGTGGTATGTGGTATTGATTGCTGGTGGGCGTGAGTCACCACACCCAGCACTGTACGAGGTTACTGGATCGAACTCAGGACCTTGCGGTTGTGAGGCAGACACCCGAACCACTGAGCTAAATCTCTGGCCCTTGGTCACCTTTTAAAATTTACAGGAAACTAATTGCTGTAGTTTAAAAGTAAGAGTCTGTACAAATGCCACATGCCCACTGAAGTTGCTGCATGTGGGAACATTTCCCAGGGGGCACATTAGATTTCCATGGGAAAATCCCTCTGTGTGAGATCACAGGCATCTTTACCTCCTGATTCCTGGGTGTGGTTTATGCAAGCTGTTTGCCCGGTTTGTGGATTGAGGTTATACTCTTTTAGCAAAATTATAAATATAATTTCTCATGGAAATGATGGCCCCTGAGTTTTATAACTCAGAAATGTTTTTAGATTGTTAATTGTTCACTAGAGAAATGCCAATAGCTCTTTAAAAAGTTTTTCAGAGGGCTGGGAATGTAGTTCTCGCACTGCACCTACCTCATAACTGCAAGGTCATGAATTTAATCCCCAGTACCAAAGGGAAAAAATTTTTCAGATGCAGTGGACCCTTGCCTTATGAACTCAATTTGCTCATGAAGAGTAGTTGTAACTCAAGTTGGTTGTATGTCAAGACTTTTTCTTATAAGAAATAATGGGAATATCCACATGCATTTCAGACCTCCCAGAGCACCCTTTAACTAACTTTTTCATAATAAAAAGGGTTGCATAATGTGGATGATGTACCAGAAACATCAATTATTTTCCTAGTATATTCACCAAAAATTTATAAAATATCCCAGTTTACCCAAAACAATAATGTCACACTTACTAATAAAAATGACATCTTTGGCTTGCAGAAAGGTATGATGAAATGGAAGGTGGTTTTGTTTAGTAGAGTCCCTTCGCTTAAGAACATCAGGAATCTGACTTTCTGGTGTCCTTTCTCTCAGTAGGTCTCAGCCTTTTCAGAACTAAAAATTGGTATAAGGTTATCTGTTTCCATCTTTTCTTTAATACTATTCTGTAATATATCATGATATTATCATTAAGCAAGTGAACGCAGTGATTGTCTTTTTCACCCTCTAGGTGAGTCCTTTATAAATGTTTGTAGCTCCATTCATTTTTTCAGGATTTCCTTTATTTCAGAAGAAGAACTTTGCTGCATTGTTTGTTGATACTACCCCTCCTCTTCAGAAAGCTCCCCAGATACCATTTTCTCACTCACCAGAAGTCACTGAAGTTCCTCTGTAGACTGTTTCTCTGAGTGTTCCTCTTCCAGTTCCTCAGCATCACCACTGTGCACCTACAAGCGTATCGACATTGCTGTAGTAAAAGTGTCATCAACCACAGGGTTAACTGAAGGCTCAGGCTCCTCTACACAGCCTTCGAAGTCTCCTGTATACTTTTAGGCCACACTTTCTTCCAGGCAGTTCTCAGTGTCCTTAGAGAGACATTAGCCCAGGATTTCTTAACTAACTCCACAGGAAAGGATGTCATGTTCTTTCCAGCACTCTTTAAGGGTTAGATTTGTGTCTGAGGCAGTCTGGAAGCACTCGGGAACAGTTTCTTGGTATATAGCTTCTTAAGTCAGCCATAACCTGCTGTTCCATAGGCCATAGTACAGGCGCTATATTAGGTGGGAGGAACTGCACTGAGAGCCGTGGGATTTCATCAGGTAATTCCCCAAATCTCATTGGTGAGCAGGAGCATTGTCCATGATGAGGAAAGCCTTGAGTGCTAAACCTTTATCCTTTAAGTATTTCTTAACAAGAGGGCAGAAAGCTTCCCTAATCCATTCAAGAAAAAGTACTCTTGTTACTCAAGGTTTTGCCTTAGCTCTCCACAGGACCCCTAGCCTATTCTTCATGACTTTATGTTTTCTGACACTCCAGGGATCTCAGAATAGTAAACCCAGAAAGTCTTTATCTTGAAATACCACTCACTTTAGCACATAGAAATAAGTTTATTGTGTTCTTTTATAGACTTGTGTCCTGGCATTTTCTTCTCTTCTTAGGTAATGTATGTTCTGGGGATTTTCTTTCACAAAAGGCCAGTTTCCTCACAGTTGAAAACTCGATGAGAGCAAAAACCATTTCTCTATGTTGTTTTGAAGTGGTGCATGCAATTTTCAGCAGCCCTTTTATGAGCACTGGCTGCTTCACTATGCCTAGTTATGCTATGAACCCCAGCTCTTGAAACCACCCTTTACTGGCACAAAATGTTTTACCATTATCATTTGTTGATAGATTATCCTTTATAAGATTTGT
This sequence comes from Thryonomys swinderianus, assembly GCA_004025085.1. Lineage (NCBI taxonomy): Eukaryota > Metazoa > Chordata > Mammalia > Rodentia > Thryonomyidae > Thryonomys > Thryonomys swinderianus. Next base: position 15,262 of record PVIC010025529.1, read on the forward strand.
ATTTATAGCCCTTGCTATATCACAAATTATAGACTCAGATAGTCTTTAACCTTCCTTCTGTCTTTCACTTATTCACACTTATAACAGTTTTTCTACTTTGACTAACACTGTTAATCATCACTAACTAATTTGAGTAATACCTTTAGCAATACTGGCTTCCTCATACAAATCTTTTCTCTGTAGAATTGTCAAGATGGTGAAGTTTGACATACACACTGTACATATTAGTAAGATTAGTCAGTGTTAGAGTCATCATCTGGCAAAATGGCCCCTAAAACTGTGCCAGATCTAAAAGTCACATGAATGCAGTGCATATTTCTCCACAGTTTCCTTTTTCTGATTGCTTTTTTACTTTCCCTTCCTTTCTCAGCTTTTTTTCTAGTTATTGGGGGAGCCAATTTGATGACAGTTATTGTAACAGTTATGTAGAACACTGCCTAAAATCACATCTGCAAACACATGTATCTAAGCTCAAACTGACCCTTAAGTATACTTACATATGCTTTTCTGGCATCTCAGGTCTTTGTTTATAACTGCACAGTGGCTGACATTCGGATCATAACTCAAGACTTTGATCATAAATTAAAACTCAAATTTCAGTCATAAGGCAACTTGTTCATATAAGCCAAGTTGTTTGTATGTGAGGTGGGTTTAATTGAGGATCCACTTTAAAATGTATACACCCATTTAAAATTTACAATTTAATGGAAAAAAGGTAAAGGATAATTACCATGTGAGAAGACTTACAGAAATATGGTAGATTTTTCCAGCATTACAAGATCTGTCTTAAGGATCATGCAGAAAAAGGTCTTAAGTCTATACAGTGCTGTCCCAGAGGTAAGAATTGGGAAGTTACAAGGACACAGATAAATATACTTAAGGATTTCTGAAAGTTTGTGTTGCTTGAAAATGAAGTGAGCTTTCTTGAGTTGTGTTTTAGGGTTTTGTTGTTGTTGTTTGTTTTTTCTTTCTTTCTTAGTTTTTTTTTTTTTTTTTTCTGAGACAGGGTCTTGCTTTATAGTTCAGGCTGGCCCTGAACTTACTATGTAGCTCAGGCAAGCCTGGAACTTCCAGCAATCCTCCTGCCTCTGCTTCTCAAGTGCCGGAATTACATGTGTTGAACCACCACGACCAGCAGTGTATTATGTGGTACCAGGATCGAACTTGGGACTTTGTGCTTGCCAGGCAAAAGTCAGAACTACTGAGCTAAATCCCTGGCCCATTATCTTGAGATTTTTTTTTTTTTGAGACAGGGTCTCGCTTTGTAGTTCAGGCTGGCCCTGAGCTTGCTATGTAGCCCAGGCAAGCCTCCAACTCAGCAATCCTCCTGCCTCTGCCTCCCAAGTGCTGGGATTACAGGCGTGAGCCACCATGCCTGGCACTGTGGTATGTAGTATTGATTGCTGGTGGGCGTGAGTTACCACGCCCAGCATTGTATGTGGTTACCGGGGATCGAACTCAGGACCATTGCGCTTGCGAGGCAGGCACCGGAACCACTGAGCCAAATCTCTGGCCCTTGAGATTTTTAAAAAACTGCTCTCTCAATAATGGTACCCAGATAAGAGCAAGATAGATACCCATGGGGAATTCTGTATGGTTATTCAGGCAGCCTAGGACCATGAGGAATTGATTTTATGAAATCTAGAGAAAACAAAAAGATAAAGTGAACTGGGTGGTGCAGAATGGTACATATGTCTGATGTGAAGATGTATGTATTGTCATCTTCTTGAAATTTAGTGGTCAAATCATGAAATTTTAATGCAGCAAAGGACTTCACTGATCATTTTGTCTGTGCTTCTCATTATGTAGGTGGTGACATTCAGATATAAATGTCATTCATATTGCCAAAGATCAGATTATCAAGTGGGGCAAAACAAGCACTAGAATTCCAATTGTTTCAAAACAAAGGGCTTGTTCATTTTTTAAATTACGAGAAAATAAAAATAACTCACCGAATGGAAATAAGACCTAAGACTAGCTATGACTGTATCCTTAATGTGTTATTAGTGAAAGCCAGGTGTGTTCAGGATGACTTTCTAAACTTTGAGGACAAGGTCAAAAAGTGTGAATGACATCCTTTTCAACAAAACTTTGTGCCATTGTTAGACGATCTTGAACAAAATGAACCATTGATTTAACACGGCATGGGCTTTTAAACTGTGTTCCATGTCTTTATGTTCTTTTCTTCCTTTGCCTTTATTATTATTTTTGAATGTTCTATTACTCCCATAGTTTGGTCCCATGGGTCTTGTTTTCTTACATGTCTACCTTGTCCCAGTGTCTTGAATGTTTAACACAAACAACAAATGCTTTAAATGGTAACATATTCAAAACTTCTAACATCAATAATGTAAATCTTTGAAGAATGTGGTAGATTAACTAATGGTCATCTTGGAAAACCCAGGTGAACTGAATCAGCATGGTTTGGGCATGGAAGACCAGTTAAGAATCATTGCCAGTAGCATAAAAAGAGAACTAGAGGGGAAGATTGTGGGCTGTGGATTTTCTAGGAGAAGCTTGCTACAGTTGGTTTTCCTGATGCAAACCTGGCTGTTCTCATTAGAACAGCTCAGGGCAGCTCTGATCCTCACTGTGAGCGTCCCTTCCCGGCTCCAGTATGGGACCCTCAGCCTGGTGGCACAGATCCTTCACCCCATCGGTACAGGTTTTCTGGCTTCCACTACTGCCTTTGGGCCTTCTGGGTGCAGATCCTTGATATGCACTTGCATGAGACATTGCTGTGGGCTCTAGGCCTGTAGCTGGACTCATGGAGGACACTGCCTCAGACTCCAGGTCTTCAGCCAGACTTGTGTGAAACACAACTGTGGGATCCAGGCCCTTGGCTGGATTCTTTCAGTCTCCAGTGTGTGACTAATCTCCTTCAGTCTTCTTTACTTGAATTTTTTGGGTGAATATTATAAAATAATTTTATAAAGTATGTGTCCTGTATTAAATATATTTCCTTCCAAACCTTGACTGCAATAAAGAACAGAATAAAAGCAGAGGTCGAAAGAATCTTAGGCTTGGTTCAGGCTTACCTAGGAGCATGTCAGCCATTTGGATGCCTGAGCCATGGTGTTACTTTTCCCTAAATTTCTGTGCATAACATTAAAATATCACATTGATTAACAACCATGTAAGACTGGCAAGAGAAAATGAAGTCTCATCTTGATCATTTTGTGTTTTGATACTGGAGATTGAACCTAGGGCTAGGACCGTGATAGGCAAGCATTTTACCACTGAGCTTCACTCTCAGCCCTGTTTGTAAAGAGGAATGTATGAAATAGATTTTCTTGTTTAAAGCAGATGTATTTGGTATAATGGGAGCATCTGGATTTGCCTGTGTTCTGTGTTATACTATGTCTTATTTTCTAGAGCATCTTGAAATTTTGCATATTTCTAATTCTGTTTTCATTGTTTTGTAATCACATGAACTGTCGTGTGATATTTATATGTCTATGAAAGCTCGAGTTAAAAGAAGAACATTTTATTTTGCCATTTAAAGCATATAATCAAAGGTCTTTGAGAAGCCTGTTATAAATTGAACACTTTCAGTGAGTCATTTGGAGAGTATCTCCAGCCACAAAATCCTGTGAAATTTAGTTTTATAATTGCATCACACTCCTCTGTTACCATTGATGGAATCAGAATTCACTTGGGAAAATACAATTTATTTGCTAAACTATCTTTCTCTTCTTTAGCATACCTGCAAAGTGCTTTATCATAATAGGAATTATGCTCATTCCAAGGAGAAGCTATCCTTGTGAATTACCCAGTTAGCTAGTGTTCTGTAGCTTATCATTCATTCCTAAGTCTATGAATTTTTTCCAAGTACCAACATTTATTTATAAGCTTACAAATTGAAATGTATGCATTCCTTTGGTTGACAACTTGTCACTGGAGAATATGACCTTCAGCTATGCTTTTAGAAAGTGATTATATATGTCTGGGTTTTAAAAAGTCTCCAGACTATATGTGAAAATTGATTTTTTAAAAAATTTAAACTCTGGGGCCTGAGATTCAGCTCAGTGGTTCTGGCGCCTGCCTTGCAAGCGCAAGGCCCTGAGTTCAATCCCCGGTAACTACATATAATACTGGGCATGGTGACTCACACCCACCAGCAATCAATACCACATACTACAGTGCTGGGCATGGTGGCTCATGCCTGTAATCCCAGCACTCAGGCAGAGACAGGAGGATTGCTGAGTTGGAGGCTTGCCTGGGCTACATAGTGAGCTCAGGGCCAGCCTGGACTACAAAGCGAGACCCTGTCTCAAAAAAAAAAAAAATTTAAACTCAAGCTGGGGATTTACCTCTGGTTCCAGCATCTGCCTAGCAAGCACAAGGTCCCAAATTCAATCCCTGGCACCACATCCCACAGTCCTGGGTGTGGTGGCTCAGGCCTATAATCCCAGTACTCGGGAAACAGGGGCAGGAGGATTGCTGTGAGTTTGAGGCTAACTTGGGCTAAATCGTGAGTTCAGGGCCAGCCTGAACTATAAAGTGAGATCCTGTCTCAAAAAACTAAAAAAAAAAATACAAAAAAAACCCCCCAAAAACAACTCATCTCATAGTGTTTCTTAGCATATGAAACAATGTAATTTTCAACAGGAATATGAGAACATTAGAGTGAGATTTGTACAAAGCAGTATATAATTAGCTGCCAATTGCAGACAAAATCATCAGTGTATCTCCAGTGATTTTTGTTACTGGTTTTGTCTGAAGGGACACTTGGCCCCTTCAGAGAAGAGGAATGATTGTCACACAGCACAATCTCCACCCTCAGTTGGTTCAGTGTGTGATGGGAGGTACTTCACCACCAGAGAAGTCACCCAAGTGTCCTTCAAAAATAACACCTGTTTGGTTTTGCAATTAGTGTGCATTTGGAGGAGATTTGCTTCAATCTTGAACTTTACTTTTCCTCTTTGTTCCAGCGTGAGCTTCTGAGGGAAAAGAACCTTCATACTGAGCTACATCCCCCTTTTTATTTATTTTTTTCTTTTCTCAGTAAGTTGCCTAGACAGGGTTTGAACTTCCAGTTTTCCTGCCTCAGTCTCCCAGGTTGCTGGGATTACAGGCAGCTAGACTTTGTTTTATAAAGTAAACATGAATAAGAAAAAAATTTGTGTGAAACACTGAACAATCTTAAGACTGGCTATTTTTGAAAATAAAATATAAGAAGGCTGGGAATTTAGCTTAGTGGCTCCAGCATATGCCTGGCAAGCTTAGTGTCCTAAGTTTAATTCCCAGTAACCACATACCACAGTGCTGGGCGTGGTGGCTCACGCATGTAATCCCAGCACTCCAGAGGCAGAGGCAGGAGGATTGCTGTGAGTTCCAGGGTAGCCTGGGCCATGTAGTAGGTTAAGGGCCAGCCTGAACTACAAAGCAACACCCAGTTTCAAAAAGAGGAGGAAGAGGAAGAGGAAGAGAAAATATAGGAATTAATGAAAGAAACTAGGTTTCAAGATAAATTCAAAACCTGTTGCCATATGTGTCACAAATGGCTTTAAGAGATTGGTGCTGACATTTTGGGCACATTTTCCTCCCATTGTCTTCTGAGGCTGTCCGTATATAGCAGATGGACCAGGTTGGGGCACAGCTGACCTGTTAATTTCCACATTTCCAGTATTAGAGATGTTCAGTGGCTGTATGGCAATTCACAGTAGCACCAAACTGGCCAAAATTATTGGATTTTTAATTGTTTTATAAGCTACTTATGGCCCTAAAATGCAGTCAGTTTAGAATTTTATTTACAGGAAGTATACATCAGTTTGAGCAATAGTTTTTAAGTACATGCCAGTAATCTTTATTTATTTATTTATCTATTTATCTATCTATCTATCTATCTATTTATTTATTTATTTATTTTTTGCTTTTTGAGACAGGGTCTTGCTTTGTAGTTCAGGCTGGCCCTGAGCTCACTATGGTGCCCAGGCAAGCCGCCGCAAACTCAGCAATCCTCCTGTCTCTGCCTCCTGAGTGCTGGGATTACAGGCGAGAGCCACCACGTCCGGCATTGTGGTATGCGGTGTTGATTGTTGGTGGGCGTGTCTCCACGCCCAGCATTATATGTGGTCACCGGGGATCAAACTCAGGACCTTGTGCTTGCGAGGCAGGCGCCGGAACCACTGAGCTAACCCTCCGGCCCAGTAATTCTTTTTATTAATCCTTTGAGTCCCTAAGCACAAAGACTCTCACAAGATTTCAGTAAATATGAAATGTTTTATATATAAAAGAATGGATCATAGTTCATTTTTGTGTGTGAAAACCTATGAGTGCCATGTTGGTGTTTATTATTACTGTTGTTACTACATGCCACCTAAGAATCCATTTCTTGAAGTAGACAATCCTGGATCATCTCAAAAACCACAGCGTTTATTGGTCTTTTGTGTGTATAGCAGTGAATTTTGTGTAACACATAGACTTTCTCAAGTTCACAGCTGAGGATTTTAAGCATTCAGAAAAGCCATGAAATTAAAGGAGCCAAAATCCAGGGCAAGCTGTTCAAAACTAATCAGTAGGAAATTATATAAACTTAATTAACTAGGGCATCAAGGGAAAGACTATAGAGTGTAATGAAATATTTTAGAAATGAGGCAAAGCAGCCAAAGTAATACAGGGTTAGTTGAAGTGGTCCCAGAAGGAAGGGAGGGAATGTCTTCCCTGCTTAGGAAGTGCTGCTTGACCTCCTGACTTATTTTTGGCTGTGAAACTCTGTGTCAGTATTCTCAGGGGATAGGTGTACAAGTAGAGTCTGGAACTGAATGAAACAAAAAAAAGAGAAAGTTCTGGCTTGCACTACTTATTGGATGATGTTCAGGTAGTAAAATGGTGGCTGAAATATAGGTATTATAGTTCAGCTACAAACCTCTAACCTGTATTAGCAAATGAGCCAAAATAGTTAGCTAGGATTTAGAGGAAATCTATAAATTTAAGATCTAGGTAGACCAGATGGAGAAAAACTTGAAGATTCTTTGCCTAGAACTTGGGCTTAGTTCAGTTTAAAAAATATTTGTACCCTTCAATAAAAGATCCAATCAAAAATGGGCACGTTTGGGCTGGAGGGTTAGCTCAGTGGTTCTGGCACCTGCCTCGCAAGTGCAAGGTCCTGAGTTCAATCCCTGGAAACCACATATAATGTTGGGTGTGGAGACTCATGCCCACCAGCAATCAATACCACATACCACAGTGCTGGGTGAGGTGGCTCATGCCTGTAATCCCAGCACTCGGGAGGCAGAGACAGGAGGATTGCTGAGTTCGAAGCTTGCCTAGGCTACATAGTGAGCTCAGGGCCAGCCTGAACTACAAAGTGAGACCCTGTCTCAAAAAAAAAGGGCACATTTTGCAAATATTTTTTAAAAGATTTTTAAAGCACTCATTGAAAGATCAGTATGTAGATGATTATTTTAAAAGACATGAAAGTATTTATAATAGTTCATTTTTTTTTTTTGAGACAGGATCTCGCTTTGTAGTTCAAGCTGGCCCTGAGCTCACTATGTAGCCCAGGCAAGCCTCAAACTCAGCAGTCTTCCTGCCTTTGCCTCCTGAGTGCTGGTATTACAGGCCCACACTGTGGTATGTGGTACTGATTGCTGGTGGGCGTGAGTCACCACACCCAGTATTGTTGTATGTGCTTACCAGGGATCAAACCAAGGGCCTTGTGCTTGCTAGGCAGGCACAGGAACCACTGAGCTAAATTTCTGGCCCCATAATAGCTAAATCTTGGAAGCAGCCTAAATGTCCATGGACAAATGAATGGACTTTATAAAGTGTGGTTATTTATATACAATGGAGTACTACCGTGCTGTCAAGAAAGATATACTTGAGTCATTTGTAGAAAAATGGATATACCTTGTTACCATCATATTCAGTGAAGTAAATCAGACAGCATTAACTATCACATAGTTTGTGTTGTATGAGAAATCCAAAGTATAAGCAGCAAAATAAAAGATAATAGGAAATAGGGAGGTAGATCTTTTGTAAAAGGAAAGGGAGGCATAAGAGATGGAGTGGAGGGAAGGGAAAGAGGCTGAAAAGAATCAAGATTGTTGTATGTGTATCAACTCCCCACAGTGAATATAATCATTGTACACTGCAAACATATACAGATAAAATAATATAAACTGAAAGAAGACAGGAATGCCTGCTTTAAACAAATGTGTGATAGTCCTTCTTAAGTGTATACTTTATATATCTGGGAAAAGTTTGTCTGTGAAAGAAAGGTGGTGAATCTTAGTGATTAAGAACACTAAGTGGCTAAGGTCACCACATGGATCAAACATAGATTCAGGTCCCAGCCCTGTCATCACTTCAGCCTAAAGTTGGAGATAAACCTTATGACAATAAGATGAGAATTGAATAAGATTTCTGAATAGTGGTTATTCAGTCTGGCACAGATGAGTACCTGTTAAAGGTGATTATTATTACTATTACTCATGATTTCTTCTCTACTATCTATTCTTTTAGAAATATTATAAAGAAAAAATTTTGAGATGCTGGGACTCAAACCTGGGATCTTCCCTATAAGCACTTTATTTTTGAACTATACCCCCAGTTCAAGAAGAAAATTTCATTTACTATATCCTGCCACACCAGAAATAATCATTAGTATTACGGGTATATTACTTTACAGTCTTTTTTCATGTCTGGAGGTAGGTGTGTGTACATGAGTGTTGCTTTGCATACAGTAACTGCTAATAAAGATCTTTTAACTGACACTGTTCTTTTAAAACCAAACTAGATTTTTTTGTTCATTTCTTTTGTAAAAACACTGGTTAGCATTTAAAATACAGTGGAAACAAAATGTACCTGCTTTACATCCATCAAGTCAATACTTTGTAATACACGGACAACATAGAACTAATGCAGTTCATTTTATATTTACAGTAGGTTTAGTGCTCCTAACAGAGAAACAGCTAATATGAGAAATAGGAGTTCCAGTTTCAATCTGAAATAAGATTCTTTATGTGAGTAACTTGACACAGTGGTTATAAATCATTTACCTGAAAGGAGCATTCTTCAGAAATCACTTGTACTGAGCACCATATTAGAGCAGGACAAGACCCTGAAAACATACACCTCTGGTTAATGACAGAAGGGTGTCATGTTTTGAAAATTAACTCTCTAAATGATTCAGATTTTTTTTAAAGTCATGCATATATTACAACAAATGTATAAATCTATGGACAAATAGAACTATATTTCTAAAAAGATGCTTCCACTCTATGTTAGGTGGAGGATATTTTTTCATTAATTCATTTCACATTAAGAACATTTTACCGTGTCAGTAATTTAAAAAGAAATAGAACTGTGATTGTTTATATGATTGTTCCAAAATTGTATTCTAAATTCAAAAATATTTTCAGTACAAAAATGGTGATATGTTGAATACATTTTCAAGTACAGGGAAATTTTTTTATTAAATAAATATACCCAGGGCCGGAGCTTTAGCTCAGTGGTTCCGGCGCCTGCCTTGCAAGCGCAAGGACCTGAGTTCAATCCCCGGTAACCACATATAATGCTGGGCGTGGTGGCTCACGCCTGTAATCCCAGCTCTCGGGAGGCAGAGACGGGAGGATTGCTGAGTTCACGGCGGTTTGCCTGGGCACCATAGTGAGCTCAGGGCCAGCCTGAACTACAAAGCAATACCCTGTCTCCAAAAAGCAAAAAAAAAAAAAAATACCCATATCCCTACCCACCCACACCTCCCCACCCCCTATATATATATGCTCTTTTATTTTCTTTCAGAATCATATTTATTCCTTCCCCTCACTGCATCCCCACACCAAATTTCCCTTGGAAATTTCCCATTCTTTCATACTTTATAGAGCTCATTTGCATCTACAGGTGCTCATATCAATGAGAAGATCCGGTATTTGCCTATCTGTGATCTATTGATTTCACTCATTAGTGTGTCCCCAGGTGTATCCATTTGCACGTAAATTAATCAATCTTGTCATTCTTTATGGCAGAATAGTACTCCATTTTATTTAAAAAACACTTTTTTTTTTTTTTTTGAGACAGGGTCTCGCTTTGTAGTTCAGGCTGGCCCTGAGC
>PVIC010025530.1:0-25239 GCA_004025085.1 Thryonomys swinderianus
TAGGAGGTTGAGTGGCTCCCTGTAAGTCCTGCGTGGGTGAGACAGCGGTTCCTGGGAGCAGAAAACAGTCCAATGCCAGCACGTGGTGGCAGGGTGTGGAGCAAGGATCCCAGTGGCTGCTGGGCGACCAGGAAACCTCATGCCTCTTTGATGTGGTGTCACCAAAAATGCACGGCTGTGACCCAGGCCCATGTGCCCTGAACCCAGCCGGCGCTCCTTTCTGTAAAGACACCCTGTGGTCTTGAGCCCACCTGGAAACTGCTTTCCCTGGGACTTTTCAGGAGCAGCCCAGTCCCGGTGTGAAGCCGAGGTTCAGGACGGGGACACTCGGGAGGGGGAGCTGTTTTCCTGTGGACAGTGCACACCAGTACTTTGGTCAGCACTTTGTTTTTAAAATAATTTTTCTCTAAGTTGAGCTGCATGTGACCATGGAATAAGAATCATAACTCTTCCTCATCAAGCACTGTCTGCATCCCATGGATTCCACAGGCTGTATGTAGCAAGGAGAAGCTCTCGGAAGTGATTCCCATATTCTAGGCATTTGTATCGGGATGAGGGTTGAGTGAGGAATGTTAAGACATAGCATTGTAACTGCTAGTTCTGGAGTTTTCAATGGCGGTTTTTTTTTTTTTTTTCCTTTTTGAGACAGGGTCTTGCTTTGTAGTTCAAGCTGGCTCCGAGCTCACTATGTAGCCCAGGCAAGCCTGCAACTCAGCAATCTTCCTGCCTCTGCCTCCTGAGTGCTGGGATTACAGGCATGAGCCACCACGGCTGGCATCTAAGTTTTTGCCTTAATAAGAAATTATTAGTGATAAAATCAGAATATGTAAAAAATGACAATTAGATGTTCTGATATTTCAGCCATTTCGTATTACCACTTTTATTCATTCACCTTCTACTAGATTTCGGCTGCAAAGTTGTAACAAAAGCTAGTTGGCACAGGCACATACCATGAATTCTTTGCTGAGAGTGCTAGTGAAACGCTCAGCTCGGGTCTCTGGGGGGTGAGTGTGTACAGATGACGATTGTCAGTTTTCTAATCTGGGTGTGACAGGCTGTGCCCAAAGCAGGGACCCAGTCTTCTTATGAGAGCTGTGGTGTTAGAGCTGGAAATGTTGCTGTCTTTTTCTTTGCAGGAAAATGCCAGGTTCCAAATCAATGTGCGTTTTAAAAACCATGACTTGTAATAACCTCTGAGTACTTACCGGTGCTGTTAGACCTATTCTGTAAGTGCAGTGAGGGATGTCTGTAAAAGGGTTACGGAGAGATAGTGCCTATTACAGCTGAACTTCAGTCCAATATTTCATAAAGTAATAAGCCCCTAGTGTGGAAGCAACACCACAGATTCTCCCCTCCGTAGGTCTGTGTCATTTCATCATAAACAGGACATAAACAAATAATCAAAACAGGCGAGGTCTTAAGATAACCAGAGCCTCTTCTCCTGTTAGAGGAAGCGTTATCGTCTCCACATTGAAGCCGATCAGTTCTCTGACTGCCTAGAAGGGGGTGGTATGGTCTAAAGAAAAGACAGCAGAGAATTGCATGATTTTAAGTATATGGGCACTGGGAGGTTGGTGGATCTGAGTGGGCAAAGACAAGACACCCTGAGCTTGCCACTGTTTATAGGGTTGGCTCATAGGTTGCCCAGGTCTGTGTGGATGTGGTATGAGCAGGTTTCCCTCAGGGCCCAGGAACAGCCAGGCCTGACCTGAGCAGGGAGCAGGGGAGAAGCAACAGCAGGAGGTGGCATAGCCTGGGAGTGACAGGAGGCAGCTGGGTGCCCACACATGAAGCTTTGGAGAGCTCAGCCTGCAGGCATGAACTTGGCCAGGGTGGAAGTTGGAAGTCACCATACTGGGTGATCTATGTAGAGAACACAGAGAGGTGAGAGAGACCAGGGCCAGGTCCTGACCCCCCAGTCCAGAATGTGGGGAGACATGCAGGAATCAGCAGGGAGAGAGGGGCGAGGTGAGGCAGAGACTGGGTGCCATTGGGGTGGATGGGGAAGCTGTGGCTCTGACCCCTGAGTGGCCTGGTTGGTAGGGAGGGGCCGGCATTCACAGCTGCAGTGTGGACAGAGGAAGCCATCAGGGACAGTGTGGAGCTGGTGTGCACATGGGCCTCTCGTGCTGAGGCCTCTTGTGCCCTGCTGTGGCTGCTGGTGGGTCCTGACTGCCCTGGTGCTGCTCCAGGTCCCTGCGTCCCCCAGGAGGTCCTGAGGGCTCTCAGCTGTCCTGCAGGGGCTGAAAGCTTAGGTGTTAGCCAGGCCCAACACACCCAGGGAGAGTCTATCCTGGGTGTGTTGGGCCTGGCTAACATCTAAGCACCAGATTAACGCTAAGGACACCTGGCCAGACCCACTTCCTGTGGAGCAAAGCCCACCTCCCAGCTCTGTCCTGGCTTTGCATGAGAATGTGACCCTTACAGGGCGCATGGAGTGAGATCCAGGTTGGATGGGGCTTGGGACCCTCATCCCCAGGCCTTTGTGCTCACACCATGCTGTCCCTGTGTCCACAGGGCAAAACCGCCCTGGCCCTTCTATATGATGAGGGCTCAGGGAGTACCTATGACGTGCGGCTGAGGCTGACGAAGGAGACACTGACTGTCCAACGGCAGGATGTCGTCTCTGTGGGGGACGTTCACGCAGGCTCCAGGGTAAGTGCTCCAGCGAGTGGGTGTGTCCCCTGCAGGAGGCTTGCAGGCCACACTCCGAAGGGTTTTTTTTTTTTTTTGGACACAGGGTCTTGCTTTGCAGTTCAGACTGGCCCTGAGCTCACTATGTAGCCCAGGCAAGCCTCGAACTCAGCAATCCTCCTGGCTCTGCCTCCCGAGTGCTGGGATTACAGGTGTGAGCCACCACACCCGGCGTCCGAAGGGTTTTTTGCAGGCTGGTGGGGGATGCACACCTGGAACTTCGCGTACTGGGAGGCCGGATGGGAGGATTGCATGTTCAGCCCGGCCTGGGCAACTCGGTGAAACTCTAAAACATTAAAAAGGAGCTGGGGTTGTAGCTCAGCACGAAGGCCCTGGGTTCTATCCTTGGCACTGATTAAAAGCATGTTTTCTGGTGAGAAGCTCATGGACGGTGAGTTCATTGTCCAGGACTACAGGCTTTGGTCATGTCGTGGGATGAGATATGCATCTGAAGAGTGTCCATTGACTGATTTCCTAATTCTTTGCTAACACATTTCCTTTAAAGAGCATAACTTAGGAAAATTGCTCTCAGTACTATGCAAAGTAAGATGACAGATTATGAATGATGTACTCAGTGAGGCAGAAACAACGTTGTGTTTCTACCAGCCGGGATGCACCAGCAGTGCCAGGCAGGTGTCCTCCAGCAGGCGGTCGGGCACCGCTGTGTGTGCCTGGCTCAGATGTGGCCTGTCACACAGGAGCATGTTCTTTTTTTTGAGACAGGGTCTCCCTTTGTAGTTCAGGCTGGTCACTATGTAGCCCAGGCAAGCCTCGAACTCAGCAATCCTCCTGCCTCTGCCTCCCAAGTGCTGGGATTACAGGCGTGAGCCACCACGCCCGGCACTGTGGTTTGTGGTATTGATTGCCGGTGGGTGTGAGTCACCACGCCCAGCATTGTATGTGGTTACCGGGGATTGAACTCAGGACCTTGCGCTTATGAGGCAGGCGCCAGAACCACTGAGCTAAATCTCTGGCCTGAGCATGTTCTTTCTTGACTCACCAGCGATGCTTTCTGCAGGGAGAGATGCTTTGGCTTGGTTACAGCAAAGTGCTGGTAGATGCCAGGGCAGGTGTTTCAGCAGCAGCCTTTCAAAGTGTGGCCCAGACAGGTGCAATGCAAGTCCTCAGCCCATGTGCAAACCATGCTTGGCCACCACCCCCACCCTCCTCCACGCAGATGGCATGACTCTGCGTCTGTCTGCTGGCACTCGCTCCTCTGCACAGGCCTTGGGCACCATCTTCTCTGCTCATTGGGCTGCATCCTGCCCTGGGCACCACTTGTATCTCTCTGGCCCTCAGATGCTCACGAGCCCAAGTCTATTTTCCTTCTACACTTCTGTAAAGCCCGTGTCTCCTCATGTGGATCTGAAATCCAGCTACAGGTGCAGCTTCTCGACCCTCCTCATGTCTGTCCCGAGTCCCAGTGAGCGGTGGCCAGGAAGGAAAAGGACCCAGGGTGCGCTTGTGCCCACCTGTGTTCACACTACCCTGTCCCATGAGAGTTTGCTTTTACACTGCAAAAGAACTCAGCAACAGAAGGGGAGCAAGAAAAGGAGTGGGAGGGAAGCAAAGAGAAGGAATTTTAAAAAGAAATGAAATTGAAAAATGAAAACAGAGCTTTTTCAAATGGGAAGGGGATCAAAGAATGAGGAGCACAAGGAGGGGTGGGGTGAAGGGAAGAAAAAGAATTAAGGTGCGTTGTGTATGTGTACAAGTCCCCACAATAGGTCTTACCATGTGTGGCCAACATGTACTGAAACTAATTATTGTGATACTTAGTTACTGTAAAGGGACACCTGCCCCATGGGACGGGACATCTCCTGGGGCTGGTGAGGCACTTGCCCTTTCTCCAGTTGACACTGGAGTTGACTTGGGAAGGCTTTGGCACCCAGGGCTCTGTCTACAGGTAAATGTACTTAAGTTGGATGAGGAGCTGTTTCCTGATTTCAAATGATAAATCCCAAATCTTCATATTTAAAGGTTTTGCCTGATTGAATTATTTTTAGAAAGTTGAAAGTGATGCAATGAATTTAGTCTCATGGAAGCCACAGAAAGTTTGCTGATGGTAAAAGCTCACCAATTCCAGGGAAGTAATAATGATCAGACCCCCCAAACCTGCCCCAGTTTTGAAAATTGTTAAAACACTGTTGTCTGAAATAAAACCAGAAAAGTACTTCTGAAAGTACTTGTGTGTATGAAATAAACAATTCTTGAAATCTTTACCCTTTAAATTTTCTCTTTCTAGTAAAGACTCAGCTGAGCCCCTGGCGACTTCCCACACGGGGCACACATTACAGCCCTTACTTTCTATGGACAGAGACTCAATGTTAGAGACATATAAATTGCAGATCCAAATTTGCACAGGAAAGGAAGACTTTAGTTGATGGTATAAAAAATATGTAAATAGGGTCGGAGGGTTAGCTCAGTGGTTCCGGCGCCTGCCTTGCAAGCACAAGGTCCTGAGTTCGATCCCCAGTAACCACATACAATGCTGGGCATGGAGACTCACGCCCACCAGCAATCAATACCACATACCACAGTGCCGGGCGTGGTGGCTCACGCCTATAATCCCAGCACTCGGGAGGCAAAGACAGGAGGATTGCTGAGTTCGAGGCTTGCCTGGGCTACATAGTGAGCTGAGGGCCAGCCTGAACTACAAAGCGAGACCCTATCTCAAAAAAAAAAAATGTAAATAGATAGCATTTTGTCATGGCCAGTGTATTAGATGACAAGCTTTTTATGTCCCACTGAGCAGATGTAGGGATATCCACAGTGCCTCTTCCGCCCTGTCCTGTGTGGACACCATTCAGGGCCTTGTGGCAATGGTTTACTTTGTATGGGGTTTCCCTCTAAGACAGCCAGGGTGTCCGTGAGCTCTCCGGTGAGTGGAGCCGCAGTCTTAAGTGTGGACGGTCCCCTGCACTCCGCTGCCTGAGAGAACGGTCTCAGCAGTGTGTGTCATGCGACCCTGTGTCTCCTGCCTCCGGTCCCTCAGCAAGAAGAATTTGTGTTTATTGGGGCGTGTGTGTGGCTGACTGAATTCCTTTCTCCTTTGCTGGTTCCCACTCACTGTGAGAGGCTCCTGACTTGAACCTTGAGTTTCTGTTCTTTGAAGGGAAGCACAGCTGCTGGCCCCGTGGGAGCCTCTCCCTCCTGGGCATCCGTTACTCTGAGCACAGTGGTGTGGGATCCTCTACTTTATGGAGGGACAGGCGTGGCTGCACATGGAGACTGCAACTGAAGGCATAGTGTGCTGTGACATGGTAATATTGACAGAGGACTGGGATACATGAGCTACTGCGTGCGTCATCCACATGTCACCACTGTGTGTGTGCAAGACTTACTCTCCTAGCACACATAATGCGGCACTACTGGCTGTCACCTCTGTGCCCATCTTCATCACGGAAACCTAAGCTTGCCCAGCCAGAGTGAAGCTTTACGCTGGTCCTTGTCTCCACCCCAGCCCCTCTGCACCTCCTCTGCTCCCTGCTCCATGGGTCTTCTCCCAGACGTAGGTGCCCGTGAGGTTAAGTGTTCATCTTGTGTGCCTGGCTACCCTCACTGGTAATGGTGTCCTCCCGGCTCATCCGGGAGGCCAACCTCTTTATGAAGTCTGAGTAGTGTTCCGGTGTATTCATGTGCAGCTGTTGTGAATGATGCAGTGAGGAGCAGGTTTGAAGTCCTGTGTGTGGCAGCTTCTCTGCCACAGTGGCCTCACCATCTTGGCCCTTCACACAAATGCTGCAGGTGGAGAAAGCACAGGAGCCCAGGTCTGCAGATGACAGTGGTGGCCATGGGTGGCCTCTTGAGGAACGCAGCCCAGAGCAGCTCAGCCCGGCTGGGGCCCAGCAGGTAGCCCTTGCTCTGTGTGATTGTAGAAGACTCACTGTTAGACATGCCATGTGCTGGGAACGCGCCCGTACACACCCCGTGCTGGGCGTAAGTGCTCCAGTGTGGCTGTTCCCATTGAGACTCCACTGCGTTCACCCCTAAGTGTACCCTGGACTCGCCTATGGCTGCTGGGCTGAGGAAGTGCACCGCTGGTCCTGGTCCAGGGGGTGGACAGCCTCCCTGCAGGGTCCGGACAGCCTCCCTGCAGGGTCCCTTTGTGGCTCAGGCACCCTTCATTGTGCCTGCTCAGTGGCTGCCTGCAGACCCGGTGTGATTTCAGATTCGGGGGTCATGCTGATCTTGCCCATTGTCTGAGAAGGGCACATAGGGGGCTGGCTTTGCCGTTCCCTGTGGATAGAGGGCATGAAAAAGTCACTGTCTGTTGAATGAATGCTGGTAAATGAATGAACACAGTTGAAGCCAGAGAGAAAGAGTGAAGAAGGGCCCTCAGGGGATTAGCAGAAGAGGCCAATTTGATTTGATTCTTTCTCTTCTGGCTTCGCACGCAATTCAGTGGGTGCCTTCAGTGGGGAGATTGTTACAAGGCCACTTTCCACCCGCCTCCCACCTCTCTGCCTCTCCCCTCCCCGTCTTTGTCTCTTCTTCCTCTCTGCTGTCCGGCCCTACCCATCCCCACCCAGTCTGCATTGTTCCTCCCACCTCTCTTGGGTTTCACTCATTTCTCATAGAAAAGAAACCATGAAACAGAAGCGAGTACAGCTTGAGGCTTCAGAGAGGGAAGCAGCATCGCCCGCCATCACTGGCCTGGGGAGATGCCCTCTTTGTGGGTTTTGGAATGGGTTCTGCCCATCCGCTCTGTTCTTTTTTTTTTTTTTTTGGTACCAGGGATCGAACTAAGGAGACCGCTCTGTTCTTTACTCGGACTGAGGGTCGGGAACGGTGCCCATGCTGCCTGGCGATATGCATCAAGGTTGTCTCCATAAGAGTTTATCCACGTACATTTTCATTCACTTTCTGTTTGTGCAGTTTAACCTACAGTTCTTTTATTTTTCTAAATGTTTAAAGCACAGAACTGTTACGCTGCGCAGACAGCCCATGGGTGGCCTGGGCCTCAGCATAAAGGTAGGAGCACATTTCCCCCGCTCTCGCACCCTTTCCACCGGAGGACGGTGCAGGTCGGCCTCACCGTGTCCTCTGCCCACTGTCTTCCAGGGAGGAGCGGAACACAACGTCCCTGTTGTCATTTCAGAAATATTCAAAGACCAGGCAGGTAAAAGTCCCCCCAGCACCCCCTGTGCTGTTTGCAAGATGACAAAGCTCGGAATGTTCCTGTTAGCAAGGGTGCCTTGCCCTCCAGTGCTCACGCTTTTTATTTTCATAGCTACGTGTTGCTTTGCAGCAGCTTCTGTCTTGACACACGCTGCCCTGGTCATGTCTGCTGAGCTGTCTAGCCCTTAAGAGAGGCACTGAGCTACCACTTGGGCATCAAGGGTTCCTTGGAGGATAACTAGGGTTGGAACACTGTTAGGGACAGAGCAGAGTCAGAACTGGGGAGTCCACGGTGCTCCCAGGGTCTTGGCTATAGAAGCCCATGGGCTGCAGAAGGCGCTGGGCCCGGCTGACCAACTGCGTTTGTCCAGCTGCCCTGGCCGGTGGGGTCTGGGTTGCAGTTGTGGCAACCTGTGGAGGGAAGTCACAGGCAGCTGGGTGGGGAGGGGCACGGCGAGCCCACCCTCACTTGAGTAGCAGAAGAGCGGGGTGAGGGACCTGCCACTGCCGCCTGCCCACAGCTCTCTCCCGCTGTGCGACAGGCAGGCGCGGGCTGAGGACACCACACTCACGTGTCTCCTCAGAACCTTCCCACTCACTCCACCTAATTCCCAAATCCAGAGCTTAATGCGCAGAGAGGTTCCCAGACAGGGCTCTGTGAGATTCGCACCTGTGTGAGAATCCATGTTCACAAGAACCCCAGTGTGAGCACAACGGCCCACTTTCCCCTTTCACAGCCAGCGGGTTCTGAGGGCAGGACCCACAGGGTTGCCAGCTCTGGAGGCAGAGGGTCTTCCCGGGAGACCCCTGGCCCCAGGCTGAGGAAGCCAGAGATGAGCCTGGCTTGGGTGTTCTCTTGGGACGGCCAGAGAAATATATATAAGAAAATGGAGCACAGGGCTGAGGCTTTAGCTTAATTGGTACTGCGCCAACCTTGGATGCATAAGGACCTGAGTTCGATTCTTGACACCACAAGAAAAAGAAAGAAAGAAAGAAAGAAAGAAAGCAAAAGAAAAAAAAGAAAACAGAGCAGTAAGTGAGAGACCTGCAGTTCCTGAATCTGATGACCAGCCTTTTTGAGGTTTTAATGTCTTTGTGCACACACAGCACAGTCCAGGGAGGACCGGGCAGAGCAGCCTGAGCGGCAGCCCCGGGAAGCCACAGGGCAGATGGACCCTCGGGCAGGCTCCTTTGAGCCCTCTGGACCTTCGAGAACACAGAGCTGCATTTTCTTCTCAGTGTCTCAGTACTGTTGATGCGAGAGATAATATCGACTGTTGACATTCAGTCTTTAAAACTTACTTTTTAAAGAGCATTCTACTGTTGAGAGTATCCCGTGTTTTCTAATATTTAACAAAAGACCTACAAAATAAAAATAAACCCATGTAAAGGAGAAATGGGGAGAATGTTTTGTGCAGATTTTCTTAGGAGTATTGAAAGGAGCTCTGTTCCCGTGATGGCGGAAATGCCGAGTGGAACAGACCATGGCAATTATACTTACTCTACAAAGCAAGGTTTTCTCTTTGCCTTTACTGTTCTGGGGTCAGACTCCCAAATTAAAATAGTCCGCACGTTTGTTAAAGGGCAGGAGGAGGGACCGCTACCGTCCATGTCTCCTGAAAAGCGAGCACCAGACTTGCCGTGTGTGGTGGTGAAGCCGCCTTCGGGGGAAGTGACTCCGTGTTGGCTGCGCAGGGCCCGGGGAGGTGGCTTTCTGTGTGCTTCCTGCCGCCATCTGTGTAGCTCACTGAGCCTGCTGCTGCTGTGTGTTGTTTCCTACCCGCACACTTGTGCCACCCCTCACTGGTGCCCATGGCATGAACTACAGTACATGCCTGCATACCTCCACTCCACGCTCGCTCCCCAGCATGCCTGCTCCCGCGTGCACGAACAGCACACTGGGCCTGCACAGACTTGTGAGTGTCCACTCCCAAGCACGTGTCTGCCTGTGGTGACAGCATGATGTCGCTGCAGCCGCTCTAACCACTCTGCCACTTCTCCAACCCTGCAGCCGACCGCTCCGGGTTGCTATTCGTAGGAGATGCTGTTCTACAGGTCAGTCCATTCTGTTTCTATTCCCCTCCCTGTGTTTTACTTTAAACTCACTCTGACCAGCGACTGTGCTCAACACCCTTGACTCATCATCTGTTCAGGTCAACGGCATCCACGTGGAGCACGCGACCCATGCGGGGGTGGTGAGTGTCTTGCGCATCACTGGCTGTCTTTGCCCTAATTACGCCCCGCTGTGTGCCGATGCCCTGAGTGTCCTCAGGCCAAGCACTGGAGGGCTGTGTGCGGCAGAGACTGTGGGAGCTCCTGCTGGGTATCACTTTGCAGACAGGGCGCCGTGCCACTCACTGCTCACCCCACGTGCTTTCGAGGGCACAGAGGTGCCGGAGCCCTTACCCAATGCCAACGAGAACTGGCCGGCATTCTCTCATGCCTGACCCCAGCAGCCCTTGCTCACTTGTACCACTCCCTGGCTCAGGCCAGCATGTGAGCACACATGGTACCCACGGGGCCGTCACCCCGATCCACAGCCCGGGCTGGCCCTATGCTTCGTGCTCGGGGCAGCTGAGCTGCTCCTGGGGAGCCGGGAGGTCTGGAGGGTCTGTCCCCTTTGTGCCAGCTCCTCTGTGGTGACGGAGTGTGTCCATCTGAGGCAGGTGCATCTCCTGAGAAACGCGGGGGACGAAGTCACCATCACCGTGGAGTACCTCAGTGGGCTGGCGTCATTTCTGAAGCTCCCGACAGGTAAGTGGAGGGGAGATCAGAGGGCAGACTGGAGGGTGCCAGGGGTTTCCTGGCATGAGTGGCTTTTTCTGTTCCCTGAGGCACTCTTAGAGCCACTGGTGCTGTGTTCTGGTGTCACAAGGGGTCCATCCAGGTCCCTTGGCACATGGCTGCAGCGGCTCTTCTGCTCTGAGGACTGGTGGCATGGTGTACACACAGACCTATGTGTGTCTGTGCAAATACACATGTATGCATGCACAGACACATACACACTGCATGTGTGCATGCAGGTGGGATTACATTCAAAATGCTCAGGTTGGGCCAAGGGACAGCTAGTGCCAGAGGTGAAAGTGAAGTCAGGCTCCCGACTCCTGAGTGGAGCCAGCGTGAGAGGCAGGGCCCAGTCTTGGGCTGCTGGGTGAACATGGCCCTGGGACCCTCCGGCTAGCTTTCCCAACATGGCTCAGTCAGCACCTCCTGCAAGGGCAGCAGGTGGTGCTGTCATCGTGGCGCTGCTCCTCTCTTGCATCCCATGTCCCCTTTTGTCACCTCCTCTTGTCTGTCCTCTGCCACAGCTCTTGGGGCCTCTCCAAGCCGAGCAGGGTGGAGGGTTGTGAGACTCAAATCCCCACCCCGCCATGTTGACTGGGCCCCCAGGAGGCCATGAGAGACAATCACCTCAGGACAGTGCTGCCCCTCCCGTGGCTGTCACATGGGGTCGGGTCATCACGGGCCATCGGGAGCCAGGCCAGGGGTCCCAGGGGTCTCAAGGGGCAGAGCCAGGGCCCTGTGGGCAAGGCGGGTGTGGATGGGCTGTGCAGCACGGGCCCGGGTAGAACAGGACAGGGGTGGTGCAGGCCGCAGGGAGCAGGGACGGAGGATCCCAGAGATGGCACCAGGGTCGGGGAGCAGTGACCTGCTGGCCCAAGGCATGGCCACGCCCTCCGGCTCACAGGATTTCAATCCGGCTTCTCCTGAATCCAGATGGGCTGAGGGGGACGTGCTGCGCAACATGGACTTCATATTCTGGGGGTGCAGCCAACTGTGCCAGCCAGAAGAGGCAACCAAGGTGTTTCAGAAATTGTGTGTGTGTGTGTGAGAGAGAGGGAGACAGACAGACAGAGACAGAGACAACAGAGGGTGAGAGAGACTAATAAAGGGAAAGAAAGGAGGGCAGACGTGAGGGGAGACAAGCAGTCCCTGAACGTGGCTTCCACCCCATGCCACCTTCAGGCCCCAAGGCCAGCAGGGGTCCTGGTGGCAGGAAGACAAGGCCACAAGGCTGAGCAGGAGGTGAGAAGCTGAGGCTGCCGCCTGTGGCCTGCGGACAGGCGGGAGGTGAAGAGGGAGCAGAGTCCACTTTGCAGGAAGGTGCCAGGGAGAGAGGCTGCAAGATCACCTGTGTCCATCCTGTGGAGAAATTGTCACCTCAGCGCTCTCTCAGCTCCACCACGCTTTCTACACAGGGACCTGGTGACACTGCTAAGTGCAGCAGGACTGGCATGACCCAGGACACTGCCAGATGTGCCAGGACGGGGGAGCTCTCCCAACGAGGTGCTGCCCACTTCCTGGAACTGCTGGCTCCCAGCTGTGTTCATGGGAAGCCGTGGCCAGGGTCCCAGGTCCCTTTCTGAGTGTACCCTGTGACAGGGCATGGAGAGCAGGCTCCAGGGCGTGCTGGCCTGTGGTGTCTCCCGGAACCCCTGTTTGTGCGCTGAGCCTGGCTGGCATCCTCCACATGTGCTGGGGTGTCTGTGTGATGGCAAAACTTGGACTTGCACACAGGGCTGCTGGCCTTCCCTTTGGAGTCAGAGGATGGGGTTGCTGGCCCCCTGTCCCCAGCCTGTCTGAGTCCCCCCTGCCAGGAAGACTGGTGTTGGCACAGTGTGGCATGGCACACCAGCTGTGCGATGTCTGGTCGCAGCTCTGCAGTGTGGGCCAAGGTCCAGCGGTCACTCTGCTGTGGCCCGGTGCATGGTCACAGTTCCCGGGCACTGTCTCTGTGGGAAGTCATCCCTGTCACACATCTGTGCTTGGTGGGGTGTGATGGTGCTGCGTTTGCACAGAAATGAAGGTGGTGGGCTCTGAGTCACACACAGACCTGCTTGGGCTCACGTTTGGCTGTAAAACACTCAGGGACGACGGCAGAGGACTTTCTCTGGCACTGCCTCGTGGTTGTGGGGATGGTGGGACCACCGTGTCCTGTGGTGACTCAGTGTGGGTGTGGGCCTCATGCAGACTGGGGAGCTGGGTGCAGCTCCTTGCGGACCCTTGTGGCTATGGGAGCTAGCGCTCAGCGTGCACTTTCCCTGCACTGTGTGGTGTGTGTCAGCAGGAATCTCACCGCGTTAGCCTGGGGAAGCCTGGAGTCATCTCCACTCAGTAACGGATGGCTGTCCGGAAGAGACTGCCGGGCGTCCTCCTCACAGAGTGCAGGACAGGCATGCAGGGCTCTGGGCCTGGCTCTTCCTCCTGCGCCCCTTGGGACAGAGCCCCGACCCAAGGCTGGAAGCCCAGTGCTCCCCCCACCCCACACACTATGCAAGCATCCCAGGAACCTGCACAGGTCTGGGGGCATCCCCGGGCTAGGGTCCGCGGCACTCACAGCTAAGCCACCAGCAACTCTAATGTGAGCTGCCACCGCACTGACACCTCTTATTTGTTCCCAGGGTGCCCGTGGCCGTCCAGTAGCCCCTGCAGCAGGGCGTACTCACCCCTGTTCGACAGCGCACTGCACCTGAACGGATGTGGCAGCCACACGGTGAGCACAGGCCTTCATGGCGACACCTGGGAGTCCCTGATGCCCATTGGCCCTGCACAGTCCAGGGAGGTTAGGAGAGGCTGCCACTCCCCAGGGAAACCTTCCGTGCAGGGTGTGGTGTGAGGTTTAGTCCGAAGTGGGATTTAGCTCCCACGTCAGGTTTGCTGTGTAACCAGCAGCAGAAAGTGCTGAGACTCAGAGAATGTCTCAGCAGGAGGAATCATCCCCTGCAGAGCCCTGGTGTGTGAATAGGATGTCAGTGGCCTGTCCATAAGTGGGAAAGCGCTCTGTTGTTTGTCTAGCTCTCTGGCTGCAGGTGGAAGCCCAGAGAGCTCATGCTGGGCAGGGCATTCTGGAAGTCCTGCTTCACTGGGCTGTTTGACAGAGCTCTGGGTCATGAGAAGCTCCTTTTAGCTTGTATGTGAGTTATATAACAAAAAGTAAACATCCAGGAATTTGTCTTTTTGGTGCCTGTTGGTGCCTGTTAAGCCTGGCTTGTGAACCCCAGGTCGGCTTGGTTTGAGCCGCAGGAAAGTGGTGCTGGGCATTCTGTGACACTCGGTCTCCATCATTCAAAGGCCTTGGATGCATTTTCCAAATAGAGACACCGACAGATAACCAAACCGTACTATAGTTGTGAAGTTATTAAAGCAGCTTTGAATTTCTGAAATATGTGGTTTTGTTTAAGCCTGCAAAAGTATTGACCCATAAACTCCTTGGTAGTTTAGAAAGTTCTGATGGTGGTTGGGTGTGGTGGCACACGCCTGTGGTCCCAGCACTTGGGAGGTTGAGGCAGGAGGATTGTGTAGCACGTTCGAAGCCAGCCTGGGCTATATAGTGAGTTCAAGGCCAGCCTGGGTGACATAGTACTGTCTTAAAAAAAACAAACTGAACCAAACCAAGCAAAAAGAAAGTTCTGATGGCTCCTGACTATGGTGAACCCATGTGGGCCTGGCTTGCTCAACTGTCTCAGGAAGCCCATCTGGAAAGGTGTCTATGCTGTTTTGAACACTGTGAGCCCCGATGGGGGCATACTTTGGTTGAGTTCCCTTACAAGGTGAACTCTCACTCCTGGAGCTAGATTTATTCCCTGTTTACAAAGCCCTGGGGCCGGAGATTTAGCTCAGTGGTTCCAGCGCCTTGCAAGCGCAAGGTCCTGAGTTCGATCCGTAACCACATACAATGCTGGGCATGGAGACTCACGCCCACCAGCAATCGATACCACATACCACAGTGTCGGGCATGGTGGCTCAAGCCTGTAATCCCAGCACTCGGGAGGCAGAGACAGGAGGATTGCTGAGTTTGAGGCTTGCCTGGACTACATAGTGAGCTCAGAGCCAGCCTGAACTACAAAGTGAGACCCTGTCTCAAAAAACAAAAACCAACAGGGCCGGAGGGTTAGCTCAGTGGTTCCAGCGCCTGCCTCGCAAGCGCAAGGTCCTAAGTTTGATCCGGTAACCACATACAATGCTGGGCATGGAGACTCATGCCCACCAGCAATCAATACCACATACCACAGAGTCGGGTGTGGTGGCTCAAGCCTGTAATCCCAGCACTCGGGAGGCAGAGGCAGGAGGATTGCCGAGTTTGAGGCTTGCCTGGGCTACATAGTGAGCTCAGAGCCAGCCTGAACTACAAAGTGAGACCCGGTCTCAAAAAACAAAAACCAACAGGGCCGGAGGGTTAGCTCAGTGGTTCTGGCGCCTGCCTCGCAAGCGCAAGGTCCTGAGTTCGATCCCAGTAACCACATACAATGCTGGGTGTGGAGACTCACGCCAACCAGCAATCAATACCACATACCACAGAGTCAGGCGTGGTGGCTCACGCCTGTAATCCCAGCACTCGGGAGGCAGAGACAGGAGGATTACTGAGTTTGAGGCTTGCCTGGACTACATAGTGAGCTCAGAGCCAGCCTGAACTACAAAAGCGAGACCCTGTCTCAAAATAAACAAAAACAACAACAACAACAACAAAAACAAAGCCCTGGTCCTGATCACAGTACTGTCCTACATGTGGCCATGTGGTTGTGTGGTATAGTCGTGGTTTTACCGGGCAGGGTGGTGTGAGCGGCAGGTCATCTAGCAACAGCCTCCGGTGCTGGCCTTCAGCACCAGTCTGGGCCACAACCTCTCTGATCCCTGATCCCTTGGTGACACATAGTCACCAAGGCCAGGCGGCTGTGCCTGTCACTGTTACCTTATGTAGGGGTCATGCAGGGAGGCGGGGAGCTGCAGAGTTAGCTCTGCACCATCTGCACCGGGGACCCACAGTGCCCTGAACCCAGGCGTGGCTCTTACTAACGTAATCTGGCCACGGTGCAGAAAGTGGTCACAGCCATCATGTTCAGCTTCACCCTAACTCTGCTGTGAGAGGTTCTGCTCCATACTGACCTTGACACGTGTGTTCCAGGGAAGCACCCATGGAACATACCTATTTGGGCGGGCATGTTGGCTGGGGGCTGAAATAGGCCTTTGGAGGGCGGTGACTGTTATCAGTCAGCTAATTAGTTTCCTGTGGTTACTGTAATAAATTGCCATAAATCCATAGGTTTAACAAAACAGATATGTCCTCTCATCTTTGGGAACCCTGAAGTCCCAAATGAGCATGCAGCAGAGCCACTCCTTCTAAGGATGCAGTGCAAGACCCTTCCTGCTCCCTGGATTCTAGGGCTCCAGATGTCCCCTGCCCAAGGCTGTGTCTTGCAGGCTGCTTGCCTCTTCACTCCCCACCATCTCTGCAACTCCCGTACCCCTCTCACAGGGACAGAGGTACTAGCATTCAGCACCGCCTAGTCCAGGGCCAGCTTTAGCTCCCAGCTCCTTCTCAAGACCAAGTGTGGCCGCACCCTTTCCGAGACAGCCTGATCTCTGCCTCCAGGGCAACATTCAGCCCACACAGCCTGTCACAATGCTAGTCTCGGGCCATCACTACCCACCCACTGCGCAGTTCCTCCTGGACTCAGAGTGAGAAAATACTAAAATATTTCAACCCTCGGACACTGTGTGACTAGTTTTCCTTGGAAAAGCACATTTCTAGCAGCTGTCACTCTCTAGCACATTCTCATTTTCACCACTGAACCATTTGCACTTTCTGAATGACTACTGGCAAAGTCCAGGAGCTGGTTGGAAATGTAGGACACAGGTCCTGGGACCCTCCAGTGTGTGAACCTTTCAGACAGAATTCAAGGTGGCGGGTCCGATCTTGCTGTCGTAATTAGCACCATGGCAGACATGGTGGCTGTACCTTTTGGGTTATACTGGTTCTGGCTATCTTGTCCCTAACATGGGGCTTTATTTCACTCAGGAACTTGCAGGTGAGGAGATGGGTGGATGTGATAAGGCCCACAGGGCTGGGCTTGGTATTCCCTGTGTCCCATTCATGTGGGCTGTCATGCGGGAGCCCACCGGGCCCTGTTCTTTACACATGCTGGTCTCCAAGGTCAGTGCAGGCTGCTTGTTCCCAATGTGAGTCTCCAGAGAAGCTGGTGCTGTTTTGGGTGAACTGGAAGAAGTCCCACAGCCTGAGTCCACAGCTTGCTCGGGGCGGTCAGGAAGGCTGGCTCCAAGGTCCCTGGAGCCGCCTGCTCACAGGTTGCTTATGGCCCTCCTATCACTTATTATGGCTTCCCTGTCCCCCGGAGGTTCCAGCCTCGAGTCCAGGGGTCCCAGCATTTCCCATCAGAACTGAGCTGTGTGATCCAGGTGCCCAGCAGGGAGCCACTGGGTGGGCCAGGGGTGGGTCCTCACCTGGACATGTGTAGCTCCTGCTCTTGCCAGTAATGGCCAGCTGTGGCCTCAGTGGACCTACCAATCTAGGCACTGGCTCCTGGGAAGCTGGGCTGTCCCTGGTCTACATGGTTCTGAACCTACCAGCTCCAAGTGAGGCCATTCTACCCTCGAGCATATTTCACTGTACCTCTCTGCTTAGACCCAACACCCACCTCGTGAGAAGGTCCAGCTTCCTGCCTACGTGGCTTCCTGCAACAGAACTCAGCATCCGCAGGCTGACCCTGCTGTCCAGTTTACCCTCCTGGGAAATGGCATAGTTACTGCAGAGTTCGGTGTGAAGTTGTCCATGTGTTAACTTTGGCCTCCCTGTTAACAGAGTCCCCTAAGCTGCCTTCCCAGGGTCTCTGCCTCATGCCAAAGGCCATGACCTTGAAGAACTCAAAGCTCAGGGGCCAAGTGAAGAGATCTCTGGTCTCAACCTTAGGGCCATGTGGGGTGTCTGGCCCAGGGCCTGGGGAGTCACATCTGTGTGGGTGCCCCTGTACAGGGCCTGACAGTGCACCCTGTTGTCCCGGGCAAGCCAGGCAACTCTGCCTCCCCAGGAGCAGGCCCTGTGGAAGGAAGGTCTTCTGGCCTGAAATTCCACCCTGGGGCTGTCCCGTCCACCCCATTCCAGGGGTTCAGCACTTTTTCAGAATCTTCCCTCACCCCAGCCCTCAAGGAGGGAGTATCCTGCTCCTGGGTTCCACACAGAGCTGCACCTGCTGGGTGGATAGTGTGGCTGTGGCCACCGTCCAGTAAGTGAGACTGGGGCCCTGGGCTCCCTCCAGGATGCGGTGGCTTGTCCTGTGCTGTGCCCAGCCCCAACCTGCCCTGAGCTGAAGTTTCAGGCCAGGCTGGGCTGTGCCCGCTTCATACTCGGTCTGTGTTGCTTCTTCTCCTCAGCCTCCCTCCCTTTTGTGCAGTGAGACACTGGAGGAAGTTTGGGCTCAGGTCATGGAGGAGTTGCCCACATCACCCAGGTGGCTCCAATCCAAGGGCACAGATTTCTGGAGCCTCACATCACCTGGCTGTGCCTAGTGCGCCAATGGTGCAGTGACCCAACTCCTGTCCGTCTTGCTCAGGTGCTGTCCTTGCCATCCTCACCCACAGCTGATGGACTGAAGTATGAGAAGCGCTGGCTGGACACCCTGTCTATCCCTCTTTCCATGGCTCGGATCTCCAGGTGTGAAGCCGGCTCCAGAAGCCTCAGGTGTGTGACTGTCACAGGAAGAGGGGTTGGTGAGGCCATGTGACTTCCCAGTGCCATGGCCCCTCAGTGACTTCAGGGTTTGGCCCGGTGTGAGTGCCCTGCTGGGTCAGGGAGCAGGGACAGCAGCAGGCAGACTTATGCGTTGGGTCAGTCTTGGCATGAGCCAGGCAGCACTGTGGCCACAACGCTGAGCAACAAGACCGTTTCCTAGTCCAGGCAGCAGTGCTGCCCCAAAGGCCTCCTGGGTTCTGGCCCCATGAGCTTTCAGCCATTCTGCCTGAGCCAAGGACCTGGGTCACTTCTGTATGTTGGGGTTGAAGAGTTCCTGGTGTGGTGGGTAACAGGCCCGGAGCTGACCCCGCTGTCTGCTGATGCCACATGGGTCTTTCCTTTTCTGAGTCACTGGACTGGGGCTGCTTGAGACTCCATCATTGGCTGGAAGCTTGTTTTTGGAAGACACGCATGTGTGTTTAAGGCAGCTTACTTGATGTGCCCCCCAGTCAGGCCTGCTGGTCTTGTTCCCGTTGCCTCCATGTGCTGCCGCTGCTTCCACTTCCCGCCCTGCAAGGAGCTTGGCCACCCGGTCTCAGGAACCTGGGAGCCATGTAACACGAACCGTGACAGGCAGTGGCTGTGCAGCAAGTCTGTGCAAACTAGCAGCTGCTTAGGAGGGGGGCTTGGTCTCTGAGCTGCAGGTCAGGCTGGTGTCCTGCTTGGGGCCCGGAGGCTGAGGTTGTGGTGCTGCTGGGCTGGTCCCATCCCAAAGGCTCACCAGGTGGAAGCATGCAGGTCCTCCTCGCATGGGGCTCACAGCCACAGTCACCCTCAGCACCTAGTGTGGGTGTCCTGAAGCTTTCTTCCCTGAACTGTGGGCTCTGGCCCCTCTGCTCTGACTTTTGCCCCAGAGGCAGCCTCTGGAGAGGCAGTCAGGCCACACAGTCTCTCCCCAGTCAAGTTCCCAGCTCCTCCCCGCAGCACTTCTCAGGAGCAGGTGTGGCTGGGGAGCTTTGGAGGCGCCTGGGATCCTGTGTGTGGCAGTGACCTGGCCAGTTCTGCCTTCAGGCGAATCTATCTGCTCTCAAACTCGCCACACCCTGACCCTGGACTCCACATTTCCTCTGAACGGTCTGAGTGAGGCCTGTAGGACCTGGGGTGGAGAGAAATCTCCTGAGCCCAGTGTGCGTGCGTGCGTGTGTGTGTGTGCGCGCGCGCGTGTGTGTGCGCGTGTGTTTCATAAAGCAAAGGCAGAGGAGCGTCTGCAAGAGCAAGAGTGAGCTCGGGCTGCAGAATGTCCACCTTCCTCACAGCAGCAGGGTGCTTAGAAGATGCTTGAACAAGATCCTGTGCATGGAGCGAGAGCAGGGAGAGTCTGGGCTTGGAGATGAGTGTTTCTCCGCGGGCTCTGCCTGCCCAGCCCAGGACAGGCAGCCTCCGTGTTGCTGAGACCACTGTGTGAAGACAGCATAGAACAGGGATACAGGGGAGGGGCCCTGAGGAGCCCAACCAGACCCCATGTTTCAGTGTGACTTGGGCCAAAAAAGGAGAAACAGGTCAGACTCGCCTGATCCTCTCTGGGAAGATCAGCTCCCATGTCCAAGAGCCTGGGTCACAGCTCGACACAGCCCGACTCAGTCCTCTCCCTCACGGCACTGTCTTCACTGCCCAGCTCAGACCAGTGCTTTGTATGCCTCTTATTTTATCCTGGCCGAGGGAAGACTGAATCGTCCTTGGCTCTGTGTTTTCTATGACATGAAGGGAGAGGGCGAGAACAGTAAGGGAGAGTGGGAGCAAAACCACAACTTGGGGTCTTTTTAATCCCACACCTCTTGTGGCTTTGAAAATAACAAGGAAATTAAATATTGTTGGAACGAAATCCTGTGTTGTTTTGGTAGATCTCACCTAGTGTTAGAATAAATCATCTGCAGAGGTCCAGATGGGCTTCCCAACGGCCACACGGTGCGGGCTTACTGCAGATTAGCACATTTTGCAAAGTGACACTACAAGTCAGAATTATCCTGTTAGACGCTCTGATTTGTTTTGCCAAAGAGAACATCATGTTTAAACATGATGCTGTTGAGAAGATCCTCCTCTTACTGTGTGTTCAGATGTTGGACCCTTGTGCGCAGCGCTGGCAGAGCGCCGAGCAGGCAGGTAGCTTCCCAAGCACCAGGGCCCGGCTGGCAGGGCTGAGGAAGGTGCAGGTCTGCATGGTGCTGCCACTGGTGGGGCTGCAGTCCTGGTCCCCACAGGTTCACCCTGGAGGTGGAGGCTGCAGTGGGGAGAGGGAGGCGGAGGCCTGGCTGCCCTGGGCCGCAGCACCTGCAGTTGGCACCAAGCGTGCAGGCTCCTTTTTCAGCTGGACTGCGTCCTCTCTTCCTGCCGTGTCCCATGGTATGCATGGGGAGCCCCCGTCCGAGGCTCCCTAGCTTTGTCTGGCTCCACAGAGCATCCTGGAAGGTCAGGTGGACACACAGTGACTTTGGTGCCTTGCCTGGGCCAGATGGCAGCCTCGGCAGGCTGGGCATCTTCTCATTCCTGCTGGGAGGGATAGGCAGGGGCTCTAAGAGTTCTGTGATACAGGCAAAAGCTTCGGGGTCTCAGGAACTGGCGAATGCAGCGTCCTGTGAGGACCCTGCCAGGGAGCCACCCAGAAGCCACATCATTTGTGGACAAGGACCCTGGAGACAAAGAGAACAGGCGGACACAAGGCTGGCTCCATTTGTTTTGGACTATGGAACAGAGCTGCAAATTCCATTATTCCAAACACTTATACAAACTAAACTTTGAGTTTTAGAAGTGCGGTGATTTAGCCACTCCATCTTTAAGAATATGTTTTATTTGTACAGCCAATCAATGCATTGCTCCATCAGGATTCATAGTGTCTCAAGTTTGTTAAAAATCACTTTATTTCGTTTTGTGTTGTGATCTCTTGAGATGTGTGGAGCATAGGGTGAGCTCATGCGTGAGCTCAGATTAAAGCATTCGCAGCCTGGTCAGCTATTGGAGCACTTGGGTTTTCTGGGCCAAGCAGACGTGCAGGCTGCGACCCTCCCCGAAGACGAGACTAGAGGACTTGTGTTGCCTGTGCAGTTAGCTTTCCCCTTAGCTGTGCATTTTTGGGTGTGGGTATTTTTAATGGGACACTGTTTTATCATCACAAGAAAAGACTGTGTGTGCTTCTTGGTTTTGATTTATTCTTAAAAACAAAAAAAAAGACAGAATATTTTCTGGTAGTCATGAAAACCAGAAAAACCACATTTATCTATTGAGCAGTAATTGAACTCTATGTGCATGTGTGCGTGCGTGCATGTGACTGCACGCATGCAAGTGTGTGTGCACGTGCATGTGTGCATGTGCTTTCGAGGGCAGAGGGCATTATGTTCAGGGACCTGTTGGGTCTGTATGTGAGATGATGCCCTAGCCGGGGCCGGCAAGGTCCACTCTCTGGGAGACGCAGAGCCTATGTGTATCCTGTTTGCCTGCACTCAGGCCCATGGGAAAGCCCTGGGTCACCATGGTTTGGGGAAACTGAGGCATGGATCTCCACATTGCTCCCCTCTAAATGTGGTTTTCCTCAGCTGTATTTCCATACTCAGCATGGGCACTTGGATATCTTCCCGCTTGATCTGACCTCTGGGAACTCTCACATTCTGCCTCCCCAACCCCCGCTGCAGAGGTCAAAGTTTTTGGTTATTTGCACGTCTTGTGATTTGTTTCCCGGGATGGGAGATCTTGGCAAAGAGACGTTAGCTGGCCAGACTTTGCTGGAGCTTGCAGATGCATTCGAGATTTGGGAGGGTTTTGGTGACGGTGCTGTTGGCATGAGTTGCAGTGAGCCTGTGCTGACGTTGGGCCATCAGCTTGGGCAGCAGCTGCTCGTACAGAGCACTACTTGGTCCTCTTCAGCCCCTTCCCTCTGTCTAGGTCTCCTTCCCCATTTCCATTCTTACTATGATTGTTGTTTTCTTAGCTCATACTTAAGACATATACTGCTGATATCCATTGCAAGTGTTTGGTACTTCATGCAACATGGCTTAAATCTTTCCACTTCCCCTCTGCTCCTATATCCCTCATCCTTGGTCTCCTGAGCCAATTCCTCTTTGCAAAAGATCCATCTTCCACCTTTCTTCCATTAATCACTGATTTGCTCTTTATCTGTACTTCACCTCAAATGAGAGAAACCCCATAGTATTTAGGCTTGTGTGTCTTATTTCTTTCACTTAGCACTACAGTTTCTAGGTGCATTCGTTTTCTTATAAATGTCTTGGATTTGCCATTCTTTGTAGCTGAGAGGTGTTCCTTTGTGTCCAGACCCCATGTTTTCTTTATCTGTTTGTCAGTTGATGGACATACAGGCCGCTTCCAGGGTTTAGCTCTTACAGATGGTGCTGCTGTGAACGTGATGATCATGTGTCCCTGCAGCCAGTCTCGTTAAGGTGACACCCTTGATTCTGTGGCCCTTCTGCCATCTTTAGGAAGACCAGCTCCTGAGCGAGATGGGCGTTTGCAGAGCGTGGCTGGAGTGCTCAGGAGAGGGACTGATGGGCTGTGACCATGAGGAGGGTGAGGTGCACCGAGCACTCCTGACAGCCGTGGGCAGGGCCTCAGAGATTAGGAGGCAGGAGCTGGAATTCTGTGAGAGCTCAGCTGTCACATGGGAACTGCTATCTGTGTGCCCACTGATCAGAGCAGCTTTCACCTGCCCTGCAGCAGTCCCACTGCAATGTGTCCCAGGGACCACCCGCTGGGAGCCTCTGCCTGAAGCCCCTGAAGCAGCCTCCCCCTCTTCCCATAGGTCCAAGGCTTTCAAGGTGCTGGCGGTGGACGGGGCATGCTCTGGAGTCCTCCAGTTCCCTACTGCCCAGGACTGTGGCGACTGGCTGCGCGCGGTCTCAGCCAATATTGGTCACCTCACACTGCAGCGGGTGAGCATTCTCTCCTGCGCCTCCCCTCTGCCAGTGGTCAGGTGGTTGGCTTTTTGCAGCCAACCGTGAGGGCCCTAGAGAGGATGAGTGCAGGGCTCACGTCTCCCACCTCTGACTGCAAAAGTAAGAATGAAACTGTCCAGGGTCTCCAAATAGGGCCCTGCAGGAGACTGGCTGGCTGCGCACTGCCCAGACCTCTCCTCCCTCCCCCCTCCCCCCCTCCCCCCTCTTTCTGAGCACACACATGCTCACACGGTGATATCTGTGCATGGGTGCTTACGTATGTATATTTTATCCAAATGTATTGATACAATGTGAAATTTTTATTTGGGGAAATCTGAGATAAAAAATATATAATTCCCTCAAATGTTATTAAAATTTATAAAAGGTATAGTTAACTAGAAAAATAACATCTCAAATTTCACTGAAGGCATCTTGACCAGGAAAAAAAAAAATTCTGTGTTTTTGAGTAAGTTGGTGTCCAGTCAATAGTATTATTGTTTTCCTTTTTTTTTTTGAGACGGTCTTGCTTTGTAGTTCAGGTTGGCTCTGAGCTCACTATGTAGCCCAGGCAAGCCTCAAACTCAGCAATCCTCCTGTCTCTGCCTCCCAAGTGCTGGGATTACAGGCATGAGCCACCATGCCTAGCATTGTGGTATGCGGCATTGATTGTTGGTGGGTGTGAGTCTCCACGCCCAGCATTATATGTGGTCACTGGGGTTCGAACTCAGGACCTTGTGCTTGCGAGGCAGGTGCCGGAACCATTGAGCTAACCCTCTGGCCCTATTTTTTTCCTTTTTAAAAAGAAAAGAATAACCAGAGCTGGCGCAGAGGAGTAGGCATCCAGGTGAGGATCCCGGGGCACAGACTGGCCCTGGCTTTCACTGGCAGCCCTGCACCTGCCCTAGCCTTGCACCCAGAGCTGGCCTGTCCCAGCAGCCAGCTCGCTCAGAAGTCCCTGAGCCTGGGACTTGTCTGTGCAGTGGGCTGTGGCCCTGCCTGCTGTGGAGCAGAGACGGCTTAGCCCTGAGATCCTCTGGAAGAAGCCCTGTGCCAAGTTCCTGTCCCAAAGCCTTGAGGACTCTTTTTGCAGCCATTCAAGGGAATGTCCTCTTGAGATCTTAGTTTGCAAATCCAGACACTCTGAATTCCAAAGAAGCTCAAGTAGAAGAGGGCACTGGGGTGATATTTGCAAAGATAGTTTTGAGGACAAAGTTCCTTCTATTTGGGGTTGTTGATGGGTTGCTCCAGCCAGCAGGGCAGATTCAGGGAGAGCAATATAGGTCTGATATTTGGACTGTCACTTCCTCATCAGTAAAATTTTGTGGAATATGTCCAGCATACTGGTGTACACCTGTAATTCAACCACTCAGGAGGCTGAGGCAGGATGATTACAGTGAGTTCAAAGCCAGTAAGGGCAACATAGTGAGTTCAAAGCCAGCCTTGGATGCATGGAAAGACCCGTATTGAATTTTTTTTTCTCAAAATAACATTGGCCTGGCAGGGTTTTGGGGAAACTAATGTGAACCGTGTGGATTGCCAGTGCCTAACATGAGAGAGAGCAGAAACCATCCTTCCCACTTTTGTAGGTGTTGGCAGTTAAGCATCTGTTGTCCCACAGCCACATGATGCAGAAGGCGACATGGGAGGGAAGAGTGGAAGCTCCCATGGCTTCTCCTGCTGTGAGAGCTGCTGCCCGGCTTCTGTAGTTAGCCCTGCTGGGTTTGTGGTGAAAAACACGCCTCTATGGAAATGGGTTTCTGAGTGCAGGTGGGGGCGGGGCCACCTCTGCCAGTGCCTCAGTGAGCAGGCAGGAAGCTGTCCTTGGCCTGTCCTTGGTGCTGACCCCTTGCTGCCTTTCTCCACAGATGAGGACGGTGAATAAAGGCTGCTGTCCCGGAAACCAGGTAGGGCTTGGGTTTCTTAGCCTGATATTATAACAAGTCTCCACAAGCAACTGCTTCCTTTTTCTGAAATTTGAATTGGAAACTTTGTTGGAACATTATTTCCTCTCAGGCTGAATTC
>PVIC010025531.1:0-25235 GCA_004025085.1 Thryonomys swinderianus
AAAAAAAAAAAAAAAAAAAAAAAAAAAAAAAAAAAAAAAAAAGATCAAGTTATTACCTGACACTCTGATTTGTAACTTGCTATTTACATTGTCTAGTTCTACTTACTTTTTATATTACCTAGAGCATGCTAAAGTTATCTCTAGAAAACCTTGCAATCTGTTAAAACTTCATTTATAATCTCAATAAACTAAACAAACATATGACACAAATAAAAACTTACCCTTTATTGAGTATTAGACTTTCCTCTTCTGCTTCTGAAAGTAAAATCACCTTAGTGGGTGTCTGGGGTTCACGTAGAGAATAAATTCTAGCAATTGAAAAGAAGAAAACCAGCACTTAAAATTCCCCAAAACTGTACTTTTCTCCCCATTTAATCAGTTTTTACTTAAGAATTTTCCTACCAGTTACCAAACTATTTCACTGCCAGAGAAATAGTTACTGATAATGCAGTCTACTTGTTCTCAATGTAAAACGGAATTGCCTTTGGTTCCACAGAAATGTTTTTTAATCAAAATCACAGTATTTTTTTTTTTTTTTTGGTGGTACCGGGGATCGAACTTGGGTCCTTGTGCATCCAAGGTTGGTGCGGTACCACTTGAGCTAAATCCCCAGCCCAAAATCACAGTATTTTTTTTTTTACGGTACCGAGGATTGAACACAGGAACTTAGCATTTGTGAGACAGGTGCGATGCCACTGAGTTACATCCCTAGCCCAACAGTCTGCTTTTCTTTCTTTTTTGGTACTAAGGATTGAGCTTGTCATCTTGTGCTTGCAAGGCAGGCACTAGAACCACTGAGTAAATCCCTGGCCCTCTAATCAAAACTGTTTAGCAGCTTTTTCCACATTATTGCACCTCCACCTTTCCCATTCTGACCCCTCAGCCATATTTTATCTAGTTATCTTATTACCACCCCTAAGCAAGCCAGCTTCCCCTCCTCTATACACATGTGTACTGATCTACCAGACACTAAGTCCCACTAAAGGACTACTTTATATAAGAAATGCCAGGTAGTGTAAGTTACACTTAGCCTGCAATCTATACATGTTTAGTCATATAAAGACTCCCTGCATGCTATACATTTTGTCATATGAAGATTCAATATCATGTTATCAAATTTTCTCATGTGGAAGTATAAAGCTTTTCAAAAACAAAATCATTTTGTTTACTTATTTATTCATTTATTCATTTTTGCGGTATCAGGGATTGGACTCTGGCCCTTGGGGTTCCCAGGTAGGTGTGGTACCACTTCAGCTATATTCCTAGCCCTTTTTTCAAAAATTGAGTTTATTGGTACATTTTATATATGCATTATGATTCCATTTAACACAGAATGTGTACCTGAATACATCTTGATTCTCATTTTATCCCATTCCTCTGCTCTCCCTAAGCAAACTGTATTTCATAGCATACATGGACACATTAAAAGGAGAAACAACTTTCAAAACACTAGAAATGTCATTATTAGAAGTCTAATGTCCTTTAGAAAGTTTTCATCAGGGCCAGGGTTATAGCTCAATGGTAAAGTGCTTGCGTAGCATGTAAAAGGTCCTGGCTTCATTTCTCAGCACTTCAAGAAAAGGAAAGAGAAACCTATAGGCTGCATGGGAATTCTTGGGCGAATCTGACACGTCCTAATTGAATGTCTTAAGGTATGTGTATATTATAGGTATCTCCTATCTAAAGAAGGCATGTTAGGGCACCATAAGAAAGGACTATGGTATAGTTTGTGTAGTGCTCTGCAGTTCTTGGAGCCCAGCAAAGAGGATCTCAGCAGTTACCATGATTCCATATGAAAGACCTCAACCATTGGGTAAAACACAGGAGATTCCAAGTTTGGAAATTCTCTTTTCTTGAGAAAGAGTTCCAGGCATGGGCACCTGACAGGAACCAATGTGGGTCAGAATTCTTCTGTGATGGAATGAGCTGAAAGTTACATAGTGCCCTCTAAACACACACACATAAAATCTCTGTGCAGAAACTACCACAAACAGATAATGATCAGTAGATGTAACTAGATTAACTAATAAGGCATACCTCCCTATGCCTCACAGGTAAAATAGGTAAGATTTCTGCCTCATTGACCCACCCACCTTTTCCCTGTTTTGAAGGATTTAAAATTGAGGAAGGAGCACACAGCTTCAGTCCTTACACACCACTCTGTACTCCAAAGTGCTGGGAGAGAAAAAGAATTAAAAGAGAACATATTTTCTTCACTCGTTTCAAATCCTTCTAGGCACAGGTCTGATCTACATAAGGGCCAAGATATAGTTTAGAAAATGGCTTGAGATCAGAGTTTTAAACTAGACCCACTAAATTCCAGTAATTAACAGTAACAAAAAAAGGTTTAGAATCTGTGTAAGATGCCATTTAGGGATCAATTATTAAGCAGAGAAGGAAGATTAGACAGAGAATAGGTAAAAGCAATGATTAGGAAAAATAAAACTAGAAGTATCTGTACTTCTGTTGAGTCCTCCCATTAAACTTTTTAAATAAGGTGGATCTATAAAATCAACTGATAATACAATAGAATTTTAAGTAAGATGAGAGTATTTAACCATAGAATAAAAAAATCAAAGAGTACAAAACTTGGAAGAGGATTTAGAAATAATTAAATACGTACTTTTTACAGATTGGAAAATGAACTCGTGTTCCTCAAAAGAAGTTTAAGATCTCAAAGATAATAAAAATGGCTTGAAGCAAGAATTCAAATCTCTCAGTTTTCAGTTATATTCTCATCCCCCATGCTACATTATCACCAAAGAGTGACATGGTGAAGAGTTTGGAGAAGATTTTCTAACGGTAATGACAAATTAGACTAGGAAAAGAGGGCAGAGGCAGATGACTAATTGAAAAGGAAGATCAATAATTAAGGCATGTGGGTTAGGGAATTTAGGCAATTGTTATGATTGAGAATGGTTTATAATAGCCATTATATAAAAATATTACATCATGGAAGGACTCATCTGGTGCTACCACTCACAATGGTGTGAGAAGTAAAACTAGTATTTACCTTATTACATTGTCTGACGTCAACAGCACTATGTGGGGATCTAGCATTTCACTTGGATACCATGCAGCATGCTTGAGAGTCAGAGATGTAGAACTGGTGAAAAACCTCTCAGCAATTGGAGTGGTACTAAAATAAAGATAGCAATTTCCCAAAACATTATGTAGAACTTAAATAAGAAACCTTTTAAAGGAAAATCTATTTTAATACTTCCTTCAAATTTCTAAATTTCTTTCCATCTTGTTGAAAGAGCACTTAGATCTCTTAATTATCAAAGACTCAAAATGAAAATATCGTTTAAATATAGTTTAGCAATATAGTGCTTCACAAGTGTTTTTAAATATAGCATCTTTTTTGATCCTTTTACTAAAGTTAAATTCATTAGGAAACTATAAGGAAAGATACTATCATTATTTTGAAAAGTAGGAAACAAGTCTGGGGTGGTGGCACACACCTGTAATCCAAGTACATGGAAAGCTGAGGAAGGTGGATAGCCTTAAATTCAGTCAGCCTGGGATATGTAATGAGTTCAAGGCCAGCTTGGACTACACAGCAAGATTCTATCTCACCAAAAAAAAAGTGCAAACATATCTACAAAATATTAAAATAGTTCAGCCAAGTGTGGTGGCTCATGCCTGTAATCCCAGCTCTTGGGAGGCTAAGGCAGAAGGACTTCCATGAGTTCAAGACCAGCCTGAGCTTCATGATGAGTTCAAGGGCAGTCTGATCTAAATAGGGAGACCCTGTCTCAAGAAACAAAACAAAACAAATGAAAACAAGGGCCAGAGATTTAGCTCAGTGGTTCTAGCGCCTGTGTAGCAATTGCAAGGTTCCTGGTTCAATCCGGTAAAAATATACAACAATACTGGGTGTGGTGACTCATGGCCACGAGCAATCAGTACCACATACCACGATACCTGGTGTGGTGGCTCACGCCTGTAATCCCAGCACTCACGAGGCAGAGGCAGGAGGATTGCTGAGTTCAAGGCTTGCCCGGGCTACATAGTGAACTCAAGGACAGCCTGAATCACAAAGTAAGACCCTATCTCAACAACAATAACAACAACAAAAAAAAACCCCAAATGAAAAAAAACAAAACACTCCCCCACAAAAAAGTTCAATGGGACTTTTCTTATTTTTTTATAGAAGTAAAGGTATGTTTTTACCTTATATTCTTTTTAGTAGATTTTTCAGAACCTTTTCTGGATTTGTTAAAAAAAAGAAATTATATAAAAACAAAACCTTGATAAACTTCTAAGCAAACATCTGGCTCTTGCATAACAACTGATTTTTAAAACATGTCATTTCTACCAAATTGAAAGAACAGCCTGACTTCCAATAAGATGGCAATGTAATAATTCAGGCATAACAACATTATAATGTGAATACCGTAGGAAACTAGCCTACAGACCACAAGAAGGGCTCTTTATCTTTCAACAGTAGTATATTACTAAGCACATTTTAAGAAATCCTGGTCTAGAAAAATTTTCTGTATGCAGTGTAAATTATACAGTAAACATGAAATGGAAATACAACTTACCTACAATTCACTGTTGCTTTTCCACCTTCAAATTCAGAATTCTTCCCCCATCTTTTAGGTAATTCTAATACCATAAGTCCTTTAGTTCCTATAAGTGCTACATGATGTTGTGTTGGACTTAACAAAACTTGATAAATTTCAAACAAGGGTGGGTTTATGCAAAGCAATCTCTGAAAATCACAGCAAATTGGTCACAATATTTAATTGTAATGCAAATACATGTAACAATTACTTGCAACCACAACAGTGCTCTAGTTTTCTATAATTACAGAATAAGGCATTATGGATAAGATACAACACTTGAATCATTAACTGATGAAATATTTTTGGCCATTTTAGATTGAAATGTTATATAAAATCATCAGATTTTCCCACTTTGATTAATTATACTTAATTTTCAATTTTATGATGAAGTTCTGGCCTACCACTCCAGTCTACCCTTCTTCATTTATATTTTACACTAATTAGATTAACTTGCATTTCTGGGAAATCATCATAGATTGCTATACTTCTATGTCCTTGCAAAACTATTCTTCGTGAAATGCCCTCTTTTTTTCTTCTTTTTTAGCTGGCTAAAAAGATCTAAACATTCTTGAAGAGTTAGCTTCTATGTAACTCTAATACTATGAACTCCCCCTACCTATATGCTCCCACCTTGTGGCCAGGGATGAATGTGAATTTTTGAAGTTCTACAGCACATTTTGGTAATTACATCATAGATCTTATCCTGAACTATCATTTTTACTTGTTTATTCCACAGAACTCACTATAAAATACCTGACAGTATCTGACATATTGCTGACTCCCAATAGATGCTTGGTGAATAGACAAGTGAACTCAATATATTAATAAATAGTATTTTTAAAATTTATTTTTTGAGTTTATTGGTACATTTTAGGTATATATTGAGAATTTGTTCTAGTACATGATGTATCTTTTTTTTTGAAATGTCTGGCCCTGAGTTCACTATGTAGCCCAGGCAAGCCTCGAACTCAGTGATCCTCCTGCCTCTGCCTCCTGAGTGCTGGAATTACAGGCATGAGCCACCATGCCCAGCATTGTGGTATCTGTTATTGACTACTGGTGAGCATGAGTCACCACACCCTCCATAGTTGTATGTGGTTACCGGGGATCAAACCAAGGACCTTGTGATTGGTAGGCAGGAACCAGAACCACTAAGCTAAATCTCTGGCCCCATAAATAGTATTATAAATAGTACAATATAAATAAATATATAGTACAAGAACTTTTGCTGTAAGCAGAATGCTACTTCATTCTGTACAGATAATATGTCTGTCTCACCAGCATGTCCGCAAAAAAAATTGACTTTTTCTATTCATACTTAATATTCTTCTATGGTCATCTCAGATCCCCACTTTCTTTCAATAATAAATGTGTTGTTTATCTTGTATACAGAGAAAAACAGAGCCAAATTCTTTTGTGTTAGAATGTCCTGAATATGAGATCTCTAACTTCTATTGATGCCTATTGCTTTGTGTGTATTTTGGTTGTCTTTCCTTATTCTAATGAAATTGTTTTTTTCTCGTGATTCCTTAGGTCTGTTCTCAACTCCATTTTTCTTTCTACCTGATTGAGTCTAACATAAACCAAACAGAGGCTTCTTCTGAAACCCTGCTTCTCACATACACATTCAATCGCACTAGCTCATTTTGAATAATCACAGTATTAAGATTTTTGTTGCTAAAGTCACTATCATGCTTTTTAGCGTTCAGGATTATAACTCATGATAGCTGTTTTCTTTCCAATTTCTGAACTTTGAAGATTCTGGAAGGTTACGAAGATGGTAACCAATATTTACTGAGAGCTCAGGCCCACTCTTAAATGCTGGCCATACAAAAATTAGTAAGATCCCTGACTTAACACCTGTAGTCTAGCTTGAGAAGTTAGACAACAAAGAAATAATTTAAAATTACTTAAGTATTACTGCCAAAT
Organism: Thryonomys swinderianus; assembly: GCA_004025085.1. Taxonomy (NCBI): domain Eukaryota; kingdom Metazoa; phylum Chordata; class Mammalia; order Rodentia; family Thryonomyidae; genus Thryonomys; species Thryonomys swinderianus. The sequence goes on from PVIC010025531.1 coordinate 6,504, forward strand.
GGTGCATAGCAATGTAGAATGCTGTGTGCTGGAACTACGTGTGACAGGGCACATCTGTATTGCCAGGTACTAAGGAAGCTGAGGTAGGAGGACTGCTTGAGCCCTTGCAGCCTCCTTCGGAACACGGCTTTAAAAAATAGAAAAGAAATAGTGTCTCCTGAACATCTGATAATTAGAGGAAATTTTCAGTAAGTAGATTGTAGACTCTTGTCCAGAACTGGTACAGTAGCATCTTGTTAAAATCAAATCACTTCCGTATAAGAATCAATCTGTTGCGCACAACAGATGTCATACATTCAAATGACTGCCATGTTTACTTTTAATCTTTAAAAGATAATTTATTACAGATAGTAACATAAAGCAATGTTTGATTTTAGCAAGTCTAAAGTACTTTCTACTCAAACTCACTTTCACACGCCATTGGCTTATCAAAAGCAACTTTGTGGATGGGCCAACAGCATGAGCTCCTTTCCATAAGTGGCAGAGTTAGAATTAATGAACATGTTGCAAAAAGAATACGAGGAAAGACGGACTTTTCCACTCGAAGTAGTATGTCCCCGAAAGGATGTCCGCTTACGCCTGAAAAGCAGACCCACTAGAAGATGAAAAACACGGGTTCAGATCCCGTCTGTGGGTCATTTCCAAGATGTCCTGGCCATACCTGATACTGGGAGAGAGAGGACTCCTCGCCACCACTGCTGAAGCCCCGAAGGCGCACCACTAAAAAGCAGCTGCCTTCTCCGTCCCACAGGAAGAGCTCTCCGCTGAGGCCGAAGACTAGGTTTCTTGTCAGCAACTGTGGCGGCACAGGAGGCGGCGAGGGCAATGACGAAGAAGCTGGTTTGTCAGCTTCTGCAAAGCGCTGGTGTTTCAGTCCCTCCCGGAGCCGCAAGAACACGACGTGGTTGGGAAGCCAAGTCTGCCACAGATCAGCGTCACCTACGAATCCCTCGGCAGCCGCCATCTTGGCCCAACTACTCCCCTTATTCTAGTTGCTCAGCCCGCCGCTGAATGCAGCCAATCCGCGGCCAGCCGTCTCCTGCTTCGGCCAGTCATCAATCAGGTATCCCGGAAGCACGAGGTAGGGGCGGGGCGAAAGGAAACCAGCCCATTAGGCACGGGCATTGCCACAGGAAAGCCAATCGGCAACGCAGCATAGGCCAATGGGGGCGGGACAAAGAGGCTACAGAACAAGGCACTTTGAGAGACAGCAGTAAGGCTGTGGGAAGTCCGCAACTGTATCTGGGTGGAAAGATTGAGACGTGGGTATCTAATAGTCTATTGGACAACTTCCTCTGGGTAAAACCTGCCATCCCGGACATCCCCTCAAGACGCACCTTCCTCCATCAGGGTCGGGTTAACTTCATAAATGACACTATTTCAGCCCCTCATTCTTGATTTCCCGAAATTTGCCTCTATGTGGATAGACAGAAAAGGCTTCCTAGAATTTCTTGCGATCTAAGAGAGATCGGCGCTAAGAACTACAACGCCCAGGATTCCGTGTGCACTCCTAGGGGTGGGGCTTTGAGAGTGATTCTAGCGAAGAGATGGCAGATCCTGCTGGGTCTCACCGCCGATCTCTATACAAACAGGTGTGCTCTTCACACTGGAAAGAGGCTTTCCGGCAGGTGAGTCAGAGATCTAGAACACTGGTCATTCTCCTCATTTTCCCCCAGGACTGTTGTCCTTTGAGCCTTAGCCTCAGTCCTGCTCTGGGAAGCGAAAGAATGCCGGAAGCGCTTGACCCCTGGAGGGGCTCCTGAATTTGGCTGCGGGGAGTGGAGTTACCTCAGGTGGGCGTAGTCCCAAATAGTTTGATTTTTTGATTCAGGTTTGTTTCATGTTTGAGGTGTGCCCATGACCTCTACAGTACCACCACTGTCTACTATTGTTGGGTAAGTGGGGATGGACGGAAACATTTTGTGTCGGTATGACATGTGAGATAAAATTATTTCTACACCCAGAGAGGAATCAGAATGGCTTCCATTAACTAAGGGTCGGGAGAGTCGTACTTCACCTCGGTTCGAGTTTCTTCCGACTTCCTAGTCATACTGCCTCTCTCCCCAGAAATCGTTCGAATAGTGCATACACCCCAACTTGATACTGTCAAGATTGTGTATAGCAAAGTTTCTCATACTTATTTTTATAATTAATTTTTTTCAAGAGATGGTCTCATTAGGAGTTCAGGCAAGTCTTGAACTTACTATGTAAGATAGGCTGGCTTTGAACTCACGGAGATCCTCCTGCTTCAGCCTTCTGAGTGCTGGAATTATAGGCATGTACCATTACACACCTCACTTGATATTAATATTTAGAAAGTATTCTTTGTTGTGGAGGGTTGTTCTGTACACGTAAGATATTTAGGTGCAGAACTTCAGGCCTATTCACACTAGATGCTGCACTCCTTACAACTAGAATTGTGACAACAAAAAAATCGCTTCAAATATTGCGGGGTGTCCACTGGGGAACAAAATCACTCCGAAGTGAAGAACATTGTACAAGAATTTTGAAACAATAAGTAAATCCATTTGCAAGCCAATGGATGCTGAGAGAGAACATACCTAACCATTATGGAAACTGGTATAGAAAATAGAATATGAAATAAACAAACAAATTATGTAATTTTATCTATCTATCATATGTGTGAATAGGGACTTGAAAGGAGTATAAAAAATAAAAGAAAATGTGTTTTTTAAAAAAATAAAATGGAGTATTATTCTGCCATAAAGAATGGCCAGGTGTGGGTGCTCCTGCCTGTACCCTAGCACTTGGGAGGCAGAGGCAGAAGGATTGCTGCAAGGTCAAGGCCAACCTGGGCTACATAGTGAGTTCAGGCCCAGCCTGAACTATAAAGTGAGATCTTGTCTCAAAAAAAACTGAAAAAAGAAGATAATTTGAGTCATTTATACTCAAATGGCCATAATTTGAGGACATTTTTATTCATAAGAGAAATAGGTCACAGATGTGTAAATACCATGTCTTTTCTCTGGTATGAGAAACTGAAGATGTACATGAGCTCTAAAATGTATAATAGATATTGTGAAATAGAAAATATTCAAAGGGAAAAGGGGGTAGGGGTAAGTAAAGAAAGAAAAAATTGATAGTAGAAAAAGGAAGCAAAGTTTATGTATATAGAGGTGGAGGTTGTAGGGTGGGCAGGGGAGTGGTAAAAAATGAGAATTAAGTTGTGTCATATACCGGTACAAATTCTCAATGTTGGGTATGATCATGATGTATATAGAAAATGTACCAACAAAATAAATTAAAAATAATAGCAGTTAAGATTTGTAGTTGAGGCCGGGCATGGTGGCTCATGCCTATAATCCCAGCACTTGGGAGGCAGAGGCAGGAAGATTGCTGAGTTCGAGAATTGCCTGGGCTACATGGTGAGCTCAGAGTCAACCTGAACTGTAAAGGAGACCTTGTTTAAAAAAAAAGATGTGTAGTTGAAACTGTGTGTCTAAGTTGCCTTTAATGTTTATTTAATCTCTTTTTAAATGGAAACCCCACCATCCTCTTATTTCCCAAGGGGTGTCTGGAAAGGATGAGAAAAAGCCGGGACAGACTCCTGAACAAGTACCGCCAGGCTGGAGGCAATGCAGCAGGGAGGTCTCTGAACACCCTTCTGGTCAAAGAGGTGATGGAGGAAGAGTGGAATTCTTTCCAGTCAAGGGAGAGCCATCCAGAGGACTTGGGCCAGGTCAGGCTGAGACATGTTCTCAGAGTGGACGTTACACTCCTAGAGTTCTCTTTGTACCTGTCTACCGTTGCCTGTGAACTCACCCCTCTCCCAGTCCCTAAGCAGAATTCTAACAGCCTTTGACCTAGGCTCTTTTGTTGTTAATATTATACACTATATTGGTGGTTCCTTAGTCCTAGACCATAGGCCTGCTGCATCCTTGCATCATAATCAACTATGAAATTTTTAAGCAGTTTCATTTCTTTCCTTTACTCTTAAGAAATTTTGATTCAATAAGCCTGAGCTAGGGATTTTTCTTTCAAAAGAAGTCTCCAGGAACATTTTGTTTCCAGTTTCAACCAGATTTGGGAGCTGGGTGTGGACAGGAAACCATTTATGCTGTGTGTCAGAAAGAACATTGGACTGGAAGTCAGGAATTCTAGAATTCTAATTCTGGTTTTGGCAATGACTCTTAACTGCCTCTGAACTTCAGCTGTCCTATTTATAAAATGGAGAAGATAGGGCTAGAGATTTAGCTCAGTGGTTCTGGGGCCTGCCTAGCAAGTGCAAGGTCCCTGGTCCGGTCCCCAGTAACCACATACGACAATACCATGCCCACCAGCAATCAGTACCACGTACTATAGTGCTGGGTGTGGTGGCTCACACCTGTAATCCCAGCACTCAGGAGGCAGAGGCAGGAGGATTGCTGAGTTCGAGGCTTGCCTGGGCTACATAGTGAGCTCAGAGCCAGTCTGAACTACAAAGTGAGACCCTGTATCCAAAAAAAAAAAAAAAAAGGAGAAGATAATGTTAGCATTTTGAAGACTATGTAACAAAACATGAAAATGTGCTTAGAAACCATGAAGCCACTGTGTAAGAATAATGCACTATTCAGTGGCATCTAGGTGTCCTACATTATGCTTAATGTTCAGCCACAACTAGTGCTCATGCTAGCTGTCTCAGGTAGGTTTTAGTCCCATTGCACAGAGGCTGAAACTGAAGTTTACAAAGACTAGGAACTTTCCTATGGTCTCAGTTTTGGAACAGCATATACCTACCTGCTGTCTCCTATGAGTCTTTCTCAAATTTGACAGTGTTTCTTTGCCACCGGGTGGTTTGCTTTTTGTCAATGACTTCTCAGCATAACCACGTTACGCCATTGTCAGCATATTCTGTCAGATTACACTGGCTTTATCAGATGGGTATAGATTCTTCCTGCCACCCAACTCTGAGACCCTGTGGGGCTTGGCGGCAGATTAATACCTGAGACTGCAGGTGACTCTACTTTCTCTTGCAGTTGGGGTTGTCTGTTGACTTGGCCGTGCTGGAGGAAATCCAACAGGAGCTGATTGATGAAGGTAATTCTTTCTACCTGTCTTTAGCTACTATGGTGCTGACCTTTCCTTGAATCAGGATTAGTTTTTGAGATTTTTTTTTCAGTATCGGGAATCAAACTCAGGACCTTGAGGTCAGTGCCACTGAGCTACATCCCTGGCGCTTTAGGATTAGCTCTTAATTCTTGTTCTTCTACTTCCCTTTTCAGGTATGTATCTAGAAGTCTTATTTTTTACCCTTAAGTTTTGGCCGTCTTCCCAAACCTGAGTCTCCAAGGTGCTAGATTTGGTACTAAAAACTCATTTCATATTACTATTTTCTCCTTGTTACTGCCCCACAAAGTAGTCCTAGACAGAGTACAGAGAGTGGTGTTCTCACAGATCACACAGCTAGGAAGTGGTGGATGTGGGGAGCAAAACTTGGTTTGAGAGTCCAGCTTCCATGTTTATTCTCTCTTGCATCCATATTAGTAGGTGAAGTTGGCACACTGGTTTGTGCCTATCGTCCCAGCTAGTCAGGAGGCAAAGGTGGGAGGATTGCGTGGCTCAGGAGCTTGAGGCCACCACGGGAAACATAGCAAGACCTGTATTTAAAAAGTAGCAGCTGTGAGCTGGGGATGTAGCTCAGCGGCACCACGCCTGCCTGGGAAACACAAAGTCCTGAGCCCCACTATTGAAAAGAAAAAAGTAGTAGAAGTTGTAATAGTTGTAGAAATAAATGCTTTGTTAGTGTCAGCTTTCTTTAGTGCCTGTGAACCCTGACATCTCTGCCTTTCTGTTGCTTTGGCCTCCAAAGATGTGTGAGAGTTATTTCCTTGTCCCATAGTCTTCTTCACTTCTTTTGCTTATCAAGAAGCAGCAGGTATGACTAGATGATGCTGTTCTGAGAAAGTAGTAGATACCAGTGGCTGACATTGTGGCTTTGCCCAAATCTTTCCCTTAGACCCTCAAATGGCAAGTGGGGCATGAAGGACTGGGCAGCTCTGGGGACTCATGGTAAGGCACCCCCACTGCCCTGTGCCTTGCAGAACAGTCCATAATCCGCGAGTATGAGAAGAGCTTGCAGTTTGATGAAAAGTGTCTCAGCATCATGCTAGCTGAGTGGGAAGCAAACTCTCTCATCTGTCCTGTGTGTACAAAGTAAGAGTTTTAAAAACTTTTCCAGCATAATTGGTTCCTACTCCCTTCTCCAAGGTGAGTGGAACAACCTCGCTTCCCCAAAATGCATTCCCTGAAAAGGTCTGGGGAGCCATGATGACCTAGGATCCTGATTCTGCTTGTAGGTACAACTTGAGAGTCATAGGGGGTGTGGTGGTGTGTCAGTGTGGCCTCTACGTCCCCTCTCAGGTAAGTGTTCCACAAGGAGATATTGTGATATATCTAACCACGCAAGGCTGCTTATCTGAAGAATTCCCAGTGGTGGGCTGGAGCCAGCTGTGCACATCTCTACCAATTCTGTGTTTAGCGTTTTACACTGATTTCTTCTCGTCAGCTATGGTGAGCATCGCATTCAGTATGGAAACTAGCAAACACAAATCGGGGCCCCTCCACCCCGTTGAGAGCTACCACAGCTTCAGCTCTTTAGGGATCCCAGTTGAGGATCAGAAACACTTGTAGCCAGTCTCCCATAAAAAAATTTATGAGTATGGAGACACACATATATTCAGAACATAGGCATCAGTGATCTTCAGGTGTAGAAGTCCTCTTCTGACATGGTGGAGACTGCAAGTTTGCCAGGTCACTGAGGGTTGGCTGAAGAGATGGATTAACAGTTCCTGTGATGCACAGTCCAGAGTTATGTGCAGATGAGCCATGTGATTTAGTGGATGTTTGCATAGGTTTTTATTTTTTTTTTTTTTGAGACAGGGTCTCGCTTTGTAGTTCAGGCTGGCTCTGAGCTCACTATGTAATCCAGGCAAGCCTGGAACTCAGCAATCCTCCTGTCTCTGCCTCCTGAGTGCTGGGATTACAGGCGTGAGCTACCACGCCTGGCACTGCATAAAGTTGATAAAGAAGCTGAATGTGCAACTTCAGAATTTTTCTCCCCAGTGTTTACATAATTCTGTAGCTTTTTTTTTTTTTTAACAAAGTAGTATCTTTTTGAATGTTTCCTAAATTTCTTGCTTGTCATACACATAAAACTTTCACCCCCCCTACAGTGTCTATAGTTTACATAAGAAGTAATTAAGTTGCAGCACTGCAGTTCTAAGTTCCTTCAGTACAGAGAGACCTGGGAGCAGAGGCTGCTGGTTCCTGGTGAGGATCACTGAGCTGGTGGGGCAGAGGTTGAGGGAGGTTAGAAGGAAGCCTGCCGGGTCTGAATGCTCTTCTTGCCACAAGCAAGGAGCCACCAGGGTGTTCTGTGGTGGGAATAGACTGATATGGAGATATGGTTAAATGGAGACTGGTTAAGAGATCTTGGCACAGTCGTGGGTACAAGAGTGTTTGTAAAGCTCCAAGGTGTCAAGCCATCACGAGAGCCAGTTGTAGTGGTTGACCACGAGGAATCAGGCTTTTCAGAGCGTTGACTATTAGGTAACTAAGTTTAGTTTATGGTTAAAACTTTTTTTTCAGTCTCCAGAGATGACAGAACAGAAACTTCGTGCCTGTTTAGAGGCTAATTTAAATGACCACAGTGCACACTGTCCCCAGACCCCTAAGTTTTCAGTCCCTGGTGGAACAGAAGAAAAGCCCAGTCTTCTCATGACCTGTGCGGTAAGCCTCCTGGGGACCTTTTCAGGGGCTAGAGTAGGTTCTGTGGTTGGTTTTGTCTCCGTCCTGGTGGAAATGATGGCTTAGAAGCAGGTAAATGTCTAATGCAGCGTATATTCTGAGGAATTTATAGAAAAGTAAAGGTCCTAAGTCACTTCACCTAAAAAAGACTCATTCCTGGAAAGAGAAGGTGACAAGGCAGCCCAGGGTCAGGAGCACTGCTTTGGGAGTGGAGTCTGGCTGTACCGCCTGATCTTAGATAGCAGCAGTGGTCTTGGGCTTCATAGGCAGGTCATGGTCCTAAGACCTGAATGGCCATCTGGCACCAATTTTGCAGGTGGATATAGGACAGAAAGCACAGGTTTGACTCTCAGCAAGTCTTCACTGAGCCCCAGGGTTAGATTCTAGCTGTGAGTGACAACTCAGATGTGATAAGACAGGACTGTACAAGTAGGTATGGGGGCCACCTGTCTTAGGAGCCTTAAGCTTGCTGTGAGAACCACTGTCAATCAATGTGACATACTACAGCTTCCAAATCTTGGGTAAGGGAATTTTGGAGTTATCAAACACAATAGCATGCCAGGTATCAGTATTTGACTCTCACAGAATTGGCCAGTCTTTCACAGCTAAGGGTGTCAGCAGCAAATGTGAGAAGCTGAAAGAAAAAAAGGACAAAATTATTCAATAGCTTGTAAGTTCAACACTTTGAGAGGACATTTGGAATGTTCTAGAATCCCAATATGCCACTAGGCCTCTTTTTCACTTAAGGAAATTAAGAACCACTGGGATAAGATCCAGTTAAGTCATTCCATAGAACAGTTCATCATAGATGTGGAGGATGAGATAGATGATAGGTTACAGAAGGTGGCAGTATGTAACGGGCTAGGAATACATGAGATGTGACAACAGTTTGAAGGTAGGCACTAGGGTGGAATGTGCTAAGCTACTGTGTGCAGGGTCCTAGTGTCTTCCAAAGATGGCCAAATATATTTGTGGAGGCAGAGTCAAGGTTAGGACAGAAGATTTTTAAGCATAGTGGTGGCTCAGCAAGCAAGCAGCCAAGTTTTACTCAGATGCTATAAATCAGGAAAGGTCTGGTGAGATTAATGGGCTGCCTGGTTTTGCCTGTAGTGAACATCCATGGGTTTTCCCTCCCCATGCATTTCAGTTTTATTTATGTCTTATAGCTGTAAAACCTCCAAGATATCATTTTAAATTTTCTGGTCATTGCTTCCCAAGGCTTAGGATTTTTAGTTCATCTGTTGGGACTTGATTTTGGTTTATAGCCTCCCTGGCTAATTGATGGCCTCAGCTCAAAAGCAGTTTTTTTTTTTCTTTTGAGGCATATCCCCAATTCTTTTTTTAAACTTTTTTTTTTTTTTGAGACAGGGTCTCACTTTGTAGTTCAGGCTGGCCCTGAGCTCGCTACATAGCCCAGGCAAACCTTGAACTTAGCAGTCCTCCTGCCTCTGCTTCCTGAGTGCTGGGATTGCAGGCGTGAGCCACCACACCCAGCACTGTGGTGTACGGTACTGACTGCTGGTGGGTGTGAGTCACCATGCCAGCATTATGGCATGTGGTTTCCAGGATTGAACTCAGACCGTGTGCTTGCCAGGCAGAACCACTGAACTAAATCCCCAGCCCTCCCATCTCCTATTTTGAGACAAGGCCCCACACAATTGCCCACGCAGGGTGGAACTTGCAGTACTTTTGCCTCAGCATCCCAGAGTGCTGGGATTACTGGTGTCGTGTCCACTACCACACCCAGCACACAAAGCCAGTTGTGTGAAGATGCAGGACAGAAGATCACAAGGCCAGTGGGGCTCTTCAGTGGCCCCTTCACAAATAATTCTAATTCGATTCTTAACTACTGCTTAACTTGCATGGCACCATGCAATGTGTAAGAATTTTAAAAGTAGTGCAAATGTCATTATTGAGGACAACTTTTAAAAATGTTTCATGCCTGCAGGTCAATGCATGCTAACTGACTGTTTCAATACAGGCTTGTGACACTTGGGCTGTGATCCTGTAGCCTGAGCCTGAACTCATGTTCTTTTGTTGGATTGAAAATTCATTCTTTCTGAGAAGAGGCCTTGTAGACACAGACTTTTTATCCCTAACTTATTTTCATTAAAACTTTTCTAACACTTCTACTCTTGGTGTTTTGACGTGAACTGAAGAACAACTAGAAAAGACAAACTATTCTGGAGGAGATAAAACAATTTTAATGTCCATTATTATGTCATACAAAAAAAATCTAGAAATAAAATCCTTGAGCGTAACAGCAATAATTTAAATTTGCTATTTTCCCCCTATGATGTTAAAATGATAACCATCGCCAAGTACATGTGTCAGTGGCAGAGTAGGTTTTATTGTCTGGCCAGAGTTGGCCATAAAATTAAGGCTTCCAGTGTCTCTGACTACTCTATTGGCTCTTGATAAAGCTTTTGAGGTCTTCAAGAAATGTGATGTACTCCTGATGCTCCAGGGCTGTGCTGAGTTCCACCAACTCATCTGCGAAGGTGTTGTCGACACCTCGGTCAGCCAGGAAATCCATTAAGTGGTCATACAAAGCCTACAGGGAGGAACACTCAGTTACCAGGTAGGATAATCTGTTAACACTAATCAAAATGCTCCATCTTGTGCAGCACTCACCCAGTCCAGGGAATCTGTGTTTAGTGTGTAATTAGTGTCCTTCCACTCAGACTTGCCTGTGGCCTGGAAGCTAACTTCCTTGATTGAGAAAATGTCATTCTCAGCCTCCTCTTCTTCTCCAACCTGAGAAGAAATGTATTTAGGGACACTGAAGCGATTTCCAGGACAACTGGATTCCTGCAAAGAAAGGCTTTGGAATCTGAAACTCATGGAGCTGTAACCTTTTTCCTTTCACATCCTGTCTGTCCTCCCTGCTTTGGGCTAGAGAATCTGTAGGTGTCTGCTACAAGGGACCAGGAAGATCCCCCAGGAAACACTCCTTGTCCTGGGGCTGAGGGGGCCAGCAGTCTCCTACGTACCTCGTCCTCTGAATAGTGACAGTCCAGCACCAGGGCCTTCTTGCCATCACTCTTGGTAACTTCTACCACAAAATTGGGAGTCGATGTCAGTTCAGGCTGGGGAAACAAGAACAAGTCATTATATACCACTGTTGGAAGGGGCCATGCCTCCACCGAAGGCAGCACATGCAAGATTTGGGTATTACAGTATTTGCCCCTTTAATAGTCTTATGCTACAGTGTTCCCAAAAAAGAACCTTTAAACAGTGTTGAACAGTGTCTCATGTCTGTTTCCACTCTATTTTTTTTTTTAAAAAGAATATACTGACCAGAGATTTAGCTCAGTGGTTCTGGCACCTGCCTAGCAAGTGCAAGGTCCCTGTTTTGATCTCAAGTAACCACATACAACAATATCAGGCATGGTGGCTCATGCCTGTAATCCCAGCAGTTGGGAGGCAGAGGCAGGAGTATTGCTGAGTTCGAGGCTTGCCTGGGCTACATAGTGAGCTCAGAGCTAGCCTGAACTACAAAGCAAGACCCTGTTTCAAAACCACACACACACACACACACACACACACACACACACACACACACACACACACACACAAAGTTTAGAATCAAGTCTGAATTGTAGCCTCAGCTCTACTAGTTAACAGGGATTTCTTTTTTTTTGGTACCAGGTATTGAACTTGGGACTGTGCGTGGCCAGTGCCAGAACTCCATCCCTTAACAGATCTGTATCAGTCCTTTTTTTGGGGGCCTGCTTCTCTATCTGTACAACACAGAGGTGGCCTACATCTCTAAGGCCTTTTTCCAGCTTGTCCTTTATCACAGACTAGGGTCAAGGCCTGACATACCTGACTTGGGCTAAGGGGTCATCCTAGTGCGAGCAATTCCCCACTGAGGGTGACCCGTGGAGCAGACTGTCTGCCCTCAGGGATATGCTTGTAGGGGCGGCCAGAACAAGCACACCAGAGTGCTCTATTCTTCTGCTAGTTAATGAGAAAATATGGCTGCTCAGATGGTCTAGGACCCTGTGGCCCCCATACTGATTGTTTCCCAGGCCAGATTAGCTACTTCCTAAGACATTTGAAGATGGCACCATAAAGATACCATCAAAAAAAAAGAACAACTAAACAATCTCACCTGGCAGAGGATAATTTTGTTTAGATGGTTTGGTATTTATTGCTAGCTTTTGACACAATAAGAACAAACATTTTTTACCCCGAAAACACTCAAATGATACAATCTGTTCAAACATTTCCCTGTCCTAGAAAGGACAGCTGCAGTTCCTTTCTACTAAGAGAGACAGGCCCAACTGGAAGGCTGGAGCCAGGCAGGCAAAGTACACTGTACCCAGGAAAGAGGGAGCCATCACCCACCAGAGGCCACAGACTGCTCTGCCTCTGTCCCAAGATGTGTGTTTCTTCCCTCTCTTCTGTAATACTAGCATGTGAGGTCTTCTGTGCCTGCTAGACTGACATAGAGGCAGGCTGGGAGCTTACCTCCTGTTCCTCACCCTTCTGTCCCTGCGAGGGCTCCTCTTCTTCAATATCTAATGTTGATGGGATGCTATTGTTAATGTTGAAAGTGACAGTGATCCTAGAAAGAAACAGAAAAAATAAGCAGAGTGCAGCTTAAACTAATTAATAGCTAACTGTTGAAACAATGCATCAGTTCTAGCTGACTATATATGTATCTAAGTTGTCTGTAGAACTTCAAATCAGGGTGGGCCCTAGGTAGGGCACATACCTATAATCTCAGCACTTGGGAGGCTTAGGCTGGAGTTCAAGGCTAGGCTGGGTTATGTAAGGAGTTCAAGGCCAGCCTGAATTAGAGTGAGATTGTACCACAAAAATCCAGAAACACTAGTATGAGTACCAAGCCTGTGATGTGCCTGCTAAGGGAAGTTAAATGAACAGGCCCTGGCTGCAGGTATAGCCAAGTGGCAAAGCAAAGTGCCATAGCCAGCTGACATGGTGCTCTGGTCTTTTCAGGGACCCCTCCATAAGCGGAAGTGAGAAGCTGAGAGGCTGGAGGGATGAACGGGAGCCTTTTAATAATTTTTTTCCAGGGCCAGAGATGTAGCACAGTGGTTCTGGCGCCTACCTCACAAGCACAAGGTCACCAGTTCAATCCCTAGTAAATACCCTCCATTTTTTTTCTCCAGCCAGGCATAATGATGCATGCCTATAATCCAGCGCTGGAGGTGGAGACAATCACATTGCCTTGTGTTCAAGGCTGGACTGGGCTACATAGTGAGACCCTGATGGATGCCCAACTTTATAAATACTTTGAACCACTGAACTGTACATTTTAAAGGTGAATTTTAAGGCACATAAATCTCAATGAAGCTTTAAAAATACCAAGAAGATGTGAAATATTTATCTCTAATGTAATTACTTTAGAGGTGACTACACAAAACAGAACAGTACAAACTAAGTTTAGGGAAAAAGAGGAGAAGCAGAACTAGTCCATGAACAGTCTACCTTCTTTGTCTAGCCTCACTACACTGTAACCTCAACCTGTTACTAATGAGCCACAAGTCTTGCATTTTCATCTACTATCAACAGCACTGAAGGGGCCTGTTTTATCAAGCTGTAAGCCAGAGATCAAGCTGGTTCTGTCAGTACCTCAAAGATCTCTGAATAATCAGATGTGGTGGCACACGCCTGCACACCTGCTATCCCAGCACTACGGAGGCTCAGGTAGGAGGTGGCAATGAGTTTGAGGCCAGCCTGGGGTACTACATAGTGAGTTCAAGACTAGCTTATACCACATAATAAAACTTTGTTTTAAAAAATCCTGAAATGTCACAGCTGAGTTTAGGCAGGGGGTGGCTTTCCTAACCAGTAGCAGAATGATCTATATACCATTCCAACTGCCTACTTTTTGCTACTCATTGCCTCCCTAATATCCAGCCGACAAAAAACTTGAGTTCAGTGAATGATCTTTTCCTGGATCTTATGAAACTATCCAAATGAATTCTTCTGTTACTAAAAAAATCATGTATCAAAGTATTGGGTCTAACCCAAAGCCTGTTAGGTCCTTAAGGGTCACAGATCTGGTCCCCTGAAAACTCCAGTCCCCAGACTAGTACTTACTTTTCTCCAGCAACTTTCCGCATTAATTTAGCTTCTGTCCCGTTTACTTCCAGCTCCCAGCCTCCAGACATCTTGGGAAGGGACTTATGCTTCTGGATTTTTTTTTCTTCTTTAATTTCATCAGTAAGAAATTCAACAAAAGCTTTGTCTCCTAGAAAGGCCATATAATTCAGAAAAATCAAGTAGGGCCTGGGATTTAGCTCGGTCCCAGGGCAAGCTCCTGGTACAGCATATCACAATGCTGGGAGTGACTCATGCCCATAATCCCATAATCATAGTCCTAAAAATCAGTACCACACACCACAGTGCTGGGTGTGGTAGCTCATGCCTGTAATCCCAGCACTCGGGAGGCAGAGGCAGGAGGATTGCTGAATTTCAGGCTTGCCTGGGCTATATAGTGAGCTCGGGGCCAACCTGAGATACAGAGCGAGACCCTGTCTCAAAAAGAAAAATCAACTAGTCTAAAACAAAACAATTACCCACGTTAAGTGCAATCAGAAATCTGGCCTTGTATTCTTTTCTAATCTCTTGATACATGGCTGCTCTGGAATTTCAGTCCAGTCCACATTACAAAGCCTTAATAAAAGTGTATTAGGTTAAAAAGCGAAGCTCGATTCTGGAAAAGTTATTTCGAACAATGAACTCATTGCCACTTTTCACTACGACACAAGAAAATTCCCCATTACCCTCTCCCATTTGCCAACGGACATCACGTTTTCAACTGTGTACTTTAAACCTTCCCAAAGATCCATTTTGAAGAGACCAGGCAGGAATGAAGGTGCATTCTGGCCCTTAACTTTATCACTTTCTCCACCCGAAACCCTCGCTAGATAGAGAAGCATGAATGAGCTCGCGAGGCTTCAACCCGGTTGCCAGACCCTGGGATCCGCTCCGAGCGTTGGTTCCTGATCCCAGTCCCCACACCCCGCCACACCAGGCCCCGGCGCGAGACGCGAGCCTCACCTTCGGTGTGCAGTGCTCCGAGCCCGCAGCCGCAGGCACACGGCACGGGAGGCTGCAGGAGGCTGGGCCGCCGTGGCGACCCCGCGTGCACCGACAGCAGCCCGAAGGGCCGGAAGCTCGGCCGGGGCGCCGGCTGTAGCAGCTGTCGGAGAGGTGGGGCCGGTACGGCGACACGGAGACCTGCGACCGCGGTGCCCAGAGCGCGGGGCATGCGGCGTAACAGGGGAAACATCGCGAAAGCGGCTGCGGAACGGCGGACACGTGCGAGTGCAAAGAAAAAGCAGGGCCAAGGCACCCGTAACTTAGACACCGGAAGTCCCGCCCCCGACCAGGAAGCGCCCGGGGCCGACAGAAGGCACCGAGGAGGGCGTCGCGTCCTCTGCCGGGAGCCTCCGGAGCACCCGGGAGCCTCCAATCCGTTCGCTGTGGCTGACAACTCCCTCCAATCACTGTAAACTCCCTCCAATCACTGTTCTCGAACTACGCTAGGCTTTCGGACTGCGTGGAGCGCGCTCTGGCCGCTTCCAACTCTTCCAGACCATATTTCAGGGTCAGTTTTCTTAAGAGCCTTTTTTGCAACCTAGCTTTCACCGGAAAGGCGCTCGTGCTGGTATGCATCCAACCGCACTTCATTTTCCTTTCAGCACGAGTCTCTTTGGCACAGCTGGTACCTGGCAGCCTCTCTGCATCTGTTGTGACATTCTGAAGGGCAGTATCTGTGACTAACTGCAGTGTCCTCTTTACGTGCCCCCCTTTTCATACAAGTTCTGATGAACATTATTTTTCCGGGGGGGCAGAAGGCTATGGTTTACCAGATTTGGGTTAATGTCAGCGTCAGCAGCCCCCGTGTCAGAAATGGAAAATCGTTTTAATCTAACATGAGTAGATGATAATAGCCTATGATTTATTTAGCTGTTTTACCCTGTGGAGCTTTGTTCCCGACTGCTTTATTGTGCTAATCAATCCTCCCCCATGGCCTGCTTCCTCTCTTAAATCCCGCCTTGTAGCACACCTGAGTGTAGCAAATGGGGACCTCCCCGCTCCTCCCAGCTCCCTTTTCCTCACAGATGTTAGAATCACCACCTTCCCAAAAGTAACTACCTGTAACCACAGAAGCTAGCTAAGCCTTCGTAAAGTCCTGCTAGCCTACTTGCAGATATGTAAAGAGCCTGTGATCATAAATCAACTGTTACCCCCTCCCCCCATTTTCTATAAAACTGTCGGAAAAACTGAAAAGGGGTGGTCAGTCAATTTGAACTGGGCTCGTTCCCCACGTGGCTAGCGAATAAAATTCCTTTTCTGTACCCAAGTTCCGAGTCTCTCAAGTACTCTCAACTTCCTTTTGCCATAACATTAAGAATAAACAATCCTGGGCCGGAGGATTAGCTCAGTGGTTCCAGCGCCTGCCTCGCAAGCGCAAGGTCCTTGAGTTCGATCCCCAGAAACCACATACAATGCTGGGCGTGGAGACTCATGCCCACCAGCAATCAATACCACATACCACAGTGCTGGGCGTGGTGGCTCACACCTGTAATCCCAGCACTCGGGAGGCAGAGACAGGAGGATTGCTGAGTTTGAGGCTTGCCTGGACTACATAGTGAGCTCAGGGCCAGCTTGAACTACAAAGTGAGACCCTGTCTCAAAAAAAAAAAGAAAAAAAAAAGAATAAACAATCCTGGAGGGTTTAGCTCAGTGGCGTGACATCTGCCTGGCAAGCCCAAGGTTCAGAGTTCGATTCTCCAGTTACCCCCGAGCCCCAAAGGAATAAACCATACCGTTGTGCATCACAGCACAGGCCTATAACCCCAGCACTTAAGAAGCTCAGGTAGGAGGATTGCTGTGTTCAAGAGCCTCAACTACATAGTGAGACCCTGTCTCAAAAACAAAAAACCTTGAATATATAAGGTACCAGAATATATAATGTACCAAGAAGGTATGGTTTATCAAATAAGTGGCAATAAGATCAATACCTGATCATTCCTAAACAGCTTTCTGTGAATAACAGGAGACTCAACAAAGAAGCTACAAGTTATTATGTACAAATTTCACTTTTATGGATTTGATAGTTGAGTGCAAATTTCAGCATTACATACAAGAGCTTTATAGAGTTCTGTCTGAATTAAGACCAGACTCCAATTACAACATAATCCTAAATCAACTTTGTTTTGTCCTGCAAATTAAATCTTTTTTTTTTTTTTTGAGACAGGGTCTCACTTTGTAGTTCAGGCTGACCTTGAGCTCACTATGTAGCCCAGGCAAGCACTGAGCTCAGCAATCCTCCTGCCTCTGCCTCCCGAGTGCTAGGATTACAGGCTTGAGCCACCAAGCCCGGCATTCTGTAAATTAAATCATATTAAATACAGTACAAGAAAGTTCTTTCTCCACAAGTGCAGCATTTCTTTACATATTCAAGTGACAACGGCCACAGTTCCAGGTGACTCGATGGCTTGGATTTACTTCATAGAGTGGAGACTTGTTTCCATTTTAGTCTCTCTTCCATTAGCAGAGTGGCAGCGTGAAGGGCTCTCGCCGTAGGCCAGGTGTTCCTCACCTTCCCCTTATAATGAAGCATCTCTCCAGGTGTCAGTTCCAAAATGAAGGGCACTAAAGACAAACGCCCAGGAGGGCATGCAGAGTCACATGGGGGCACCTATTCCCGAGAACTGAGAAGCTGAGAGGGAGCTAGTGACTCCTACAGAGATAGACTTCACGGGTCAGAAGAGATGGTTAACACATTCAGAGGGTTTACCAACTGAGAAATAGTGCAAGACTGTATTGAGTATCACTGTGAAACATTCCTTCTTTTAACAAAGCTTGAATTTAAAGTGCATTAACCCCTGAAACTCAATAAAATAACCACTTATTTTACTGTAGTTAACATGCAGAGTCAGAATGGGGTTTCCATCTGATTTAATCCCTGAGCAACTGCTAAAAATCAACTTTCAAAAAGCCCAATAAAAAACTACGGTATTAAAATTCTACAATGTTACAGTGATAAATTTCTATACACAAACATTAGAGGTACTTAGAAGCTGCTTGCCTTCTCTACTCCTCAGAGAAGAATACACATACATTTCTAGAAAATTGTCCAACTACTGAAACTGGACATAAATTATTCCAAGTTAGGTTTTCCTTAACCTAGAGAACACCAGCTAATTTGCTGAGGAACGTATCAGGAAAATTACTAGTTGCTGAGGAATAAATTTCCCAACTCCTCCTTTTAAAAAATTAGCTTGATGAATATTCTATTAGAAATACTAAATTTTCTTTTACCAAGTCAGGCTACACATCCTTACACGTTATTATGAATGAGAAAAATACACCTAGAAGGGGGGAAGAAAAACTTTCTAGAGAACTTTGCAGTCACTAATGGTAAGAACAAACTGATCTGTGGAGAACTATACTCAAAATTCTATAAAGTAAGGTACACAGACAGGGTCTGACAAATTCCATTTGGCCTGGATGTAACCATTTCTAACAGAAATAAATCCTAAGTGCTGAGACAATCCTGAACAATGGAAAAAAAAAAAAAAAAAAGAAAATGTGGCTGCTCAAGACCATGGCTACTGCTTGCGAAGACTGGCTCAGACCTACACAACTAGACCATTGAGTCCTACCATGGACATGCCTGATCAGGTTAGGATTTCAAAAGAACTTGCTGGACCCTGAATAAAGACCATTGAGACCAACCATTTTGTCCTTTTCTTTGAGACAGAGTCTTAGTATGTGGCTCATGCTGGCCCGGAACTCATGGTGAGCTTCTTGCTTCATCCTTCAGAGTGCTATTTTTTTTTGAAAGGGTCTCATATTTAAAAAAAAAAAAAAAGGGTCTCACTATGAAGCTCAGGCTGGACTTAAAATTGCAATACTGGTGCTATAGCCTTTAGAGTGCTGGGATCACAGGCATATGCCACCATCCCAGACTCCATTTTTTTTTTTTTTTTTTTT